>CM031862.1:26281017-26456796 GCA_018697195.1 Certhia americana | reverse complement strand
GGGGCGGCCCCGCCGCCTCAGCCGCCCGAGCTGCTGCCGCTCACCTCCGGGCGGCTGCCGTCAGCCCGCGCCGCCGCTGCGAGGCG
The DNA here is from genome assembly GCA_018697195.1 of Certhia americana. NCBI lineage: Eukaryota > Metazoa > Chordata > Aves > Passeriformes > Certhiidae > Certhia > Certhia americana. Next base: position 26,456,710 of record CM031862.1, on the reverse strand, counting down.
GCTCCGAGGGGCCGGTCCTCCATCACCACACTAATAAGCGCCGCGCACGGAAACCCCACCCGCCCCCGCCACCGCGCCGGCCCCGCCGCTCGCCCGCCCGCCCGCACTCCCCGCCCCGCCCCGCCCCGCTGCACCGCGCCGGGGATGGCAGCCCTGCCCGCCGCGGTAAGGGGGCTGCGGGGCGGGGGTGCCACCGGGGCTCTCCGCCCCGGGGGTGTGTCTGGGGGGGCGGTGGGGACGCGGCACCGCCCCCGAGGCGGGGCCCGACGGCGATTCTCGCCGGCCCGACGGCGCGGCTGGCCGCGGACGCCCGGGCAGCGCTGGAAGCGAGCCCGGCTCCCCACCAGCATCCCGGAGCTGTCCGTTGCTGCTTCCCCCTGGGCCGGGGAGACGTGCGCCCGCCGGTGCTGCGGGCTGTGGTCCCGTGTCCTCGCAGCCCTGCGTAGCCGCTGCCTCAGCGGAGCCCAGCTCGCCGGCGGAGGTCGGCGATTTCGGGCTCTGCCGCCTTGCTGCCGCCGTCTAACCCGAGAGCTGCTCGCCAACACGCGGCGCGGGTCCGCCCGTGACGGCGCAGTCGGCCAGGGCAGGGTGTGGGGCGCTCGGGGGGACTTGGGAACGGGGCTAGCAGGGCTGGGCTGAGCCCTGCCCAACTCAGGGGGGGCGTGAGGAAGCTTCATTGGAAATCAGAGAGCAACACAGTAGCTGTCTTCCAGTGAGCGTGTTTGTAACACTCAGACTAACATCACGAAATAATCCCCAAGTGCCGTGGTGTTACACGCTGTCCACATTTTGCCGGGCCGGTGTGGCAGCTGGAAGAGCCGCGGAGCAAGTGGCCTCACTTGGTGCAGAGGCTTTGGTACTGAGAAGTACTCCTTAGTACAAAGCAGCATATCATTACTCCTGTAGCAGAAATGACGTTGGCTGATCCAAGGAGGATCTCTGCAGAAGGCTGTATGAAATAATCTCATCTTCCAGCTGAGCGGTTCCTGAGTGGATGTGGAGTTTGGGCAACTTCATTTGCTTGCGTAGCCGGACTTCCACAGCCAAAAGGGAGATGATTTATCTGTCAGTTGCTGTATCTTGCTCTGTTGTGAGAAAACATTCTAGATGGCTAGAGAGACTTTAAGATGGATCCCAGCATGGAGTAGCGTACAGAGCAGATTGTGCTTGCACAGAAGTAGAGTCTTAGAGCATGTTTAAAATAACAATATCCATACATATTGTAATTGTTTTCGTTGTTATTCATTTACTTCATCCACTGTAAAACTTCAGAAATGCACCACTGACAATTGGGATAAAGCTCTTGACCTGGGACTCTAAATAAGCTATTATCCTAAATGCTTCAAAAGCTAATTTCAGGATGTAGAAGGAAAGTGTCTGAAGGAATAGAAGATTCTAACTGAAAGGGTACTGAGCTAAAAGCCAAGGCTGATGCACTTGGCTGCATGGTGTCAAGATACATGTCACCTCTGAGACTGGTTTAGTTGGGAAAAAATCAAATGCTATAAAGTCCATCCTCCTCCAATTCCTCCAACAGACTCTGGGGTAGCTTCTTGAGAACACAGGACTGTGGGAGGAGCAGCTATCCAGATGATGAGGAAACAGCTGAAGGATGCACCTCCTGTTTGAGATGGATATCACGTTTGCAGTAGGCAGTAAAGGGTTGGGGCAGATATGACTTTGGATCATTGCAGTGCTGCAGTCAGGAGTATTGGAATCTTGGCTCTTGCTTGATGAGGCACTTTATTTGATTAAAGTTTCCCTTTTAATCAGAGATATGGTCATTTCCCGTCTCTAAAATGGAATCTGGCTCTGGGGGTCATGTCTGGATAATAAAAGGACTGGTTCTCTTGTCTCATGGGAGTTGATATCGAATTTATTACCATCAAGAGAAAGCAGAATTGTACTTGTAAAATGTTGCATAATAAATTTAGCTTCCTTAGTAAATCAAATCAGTGGATACCCTTATCTGCAAGAGATGCGTCATCGCTACGTGAGCTTCTTTGACTAGACAGAACTAATGGGGAGAAAATGTACCTTCAAGTGTGATCAAAGTTGATGGACCCACAGTAAATTAAAGTTAAAAAATGTCTCCCTGGTGTTTGGCTTAGAAATTCATAATTATATTTGGGAAGGGACTTTAAGGTGAAATGAGGTGACTTTTAAAATTCTGTGCATTTATCCCAAAGCCCAGAGATGTGACAATTATTTAGTTTGAGAGGAGGAATGTGGAGGAGGTGATGTACTTCATTTGTCCTCCAGTACAGAACTTGTGGATTTAGAAAACCACCGTTAATGTCAAGGAGATTTTGGATCTGTGTAAAGAACAGAGATGACTGCACCAAGACTTTTACCACTTTTTTTTGTTCTAGAGGCTGTAGATGAAGGAAGAGTAGCTCAGGATGACTGTTCGGCAATAAAAAGGAATTTATTATTGAATCCAAAAACACCCATGGCCCAGGAAGAGAAATTATACTTAGGATCTTCAAGATTTCAGAAAAAATCCTAGAAAATATATAACATATATGAGCATACAAACCTTCATGTCTTATGATGGTATCAGTTTAAATTGAATGTAGGGGTAAAGTAGGGTTTAGTATGACCAGTTTATCACATTTCTAACACTCAGTTTAAAAAGGAAGACCTACCTACACTGGAAAAATGAGAGAGGTTTCTCTCCAAACATCAAAATAAATGTGTAAGTAGTTAAACAGATAGATTTACTTGTGTACAGTCTGCTCTTGCTTGTCCTGCTGCCTACTGAATTGATAGTTCTTGTGCTTTGAAATGACAGTTGTTTTTGATGCTGTATCAGGGCGATTTTACAGAGAGAGAGAGGAAGAGAAGCAACAACTGCTGTGATGCACTCTGCTGTCAGGAATGGAACTGAGTTAACTGTGCATCCTTAGGAGACTTTCTTTCACAGGAGAAAAAGGTTTTGCTATGAGGTATTCAAACACAATGAGTCAGAGAGTTATGAGTCCTACAAGTCTGCAAAATATTAATACTCTTAATAGCCTGAGTACTTAATGTCTGCAATAGAGAGCTTGCCCTCTTTAGGGTATGGCAGTACTTTTTAGCACATAGGACTAAACTAATTATGTGTTTCTTTTTTTGATTAAAAGACCTGCTATTCTCATGCTGCCAAATAGGAGAGGCTCACCTAGTTTGTCAAGTATGTTACAATCTTTAGAAGCGTGGCAGAGCAAAAAGGAAGAGATAGAAAGTAAGGTCCATTTTCAACAACTTAATTTCAAATGCATTTTTTGTGCAGAAAAGGTCAGGCTGTCAAGTGGCAGGCAGTAAATTATTGTCATGAATGTAATTATTGAGAAAACAACAGGTATTTTGCATTATCCATTAACATACTCCTGTATGTCACTAGTAGCTGAGGTTTCAGCTCTTCCTGTTGGGCTCTAAAACCTTTGTTACCAAGGCATGTGGAAACCCAGTACAGACAGAAGCTCATGAAGCACACTGAGGAGCTTTGGAAAACAGAGGAAAGAGGGAGTCCTGCCAGTGGCACTGGGCAGGGACATGCCACGCAGGGCTTGGTGTCCCACATCCTGCTTTGGGCTCCAGCTGGGCTGGTTGGCAGTCCTGGCTGGACAAGCCTTAACCCCTCCAACCATTGGTACTTTTGGGATTAGCGTGATTAGCCACCAGGCACAGCCTTCTGGGGAGTCCGTGTGTCTTTTACTCTGTCAAAACTTCTTGTGTGATACGGGTGTAATGTGGGATGGGGACAGTACATGAAAGTGTGCCCTTCCACTTCTGTAAAAGCTTTGTTCAGAAAGCAAAACTGCTTTTTATTAACGGTTGTCATAATTTGAGGAGTGGTAAAATGACAAGGGTGGGTTTTTAAATTAATGTTGCACTCCATGCTGCTTTACTCTTTGGCAATAGTGCTAGGAGAGAAAGGAAAAACATATGAAGATAGGAAAAATGAGAGAAAAAGCAATTTAAGGAATTGTGTCTAAGCTTGTGTCAGTTCTAGCAATAGTTGATGTTCTTGATAGTTGTAATAGACAGTTCTTCAGTTAGAGTTAAAAGAAAGCTAGTAAATGATGGTGTGTCTTCCAACTCTAACAGTACAGGGTATTTTCTATGACAAAGTCATTTCTGAACATGTAAATAGTTCAGTGAATAAAATGTCCTCTTTCATCTTGGAGAATGATGTCCAATAAAATTCAGGGCTTGAGTAGTCTCCTGATGTTCAGTCTGAAATTTCTTTTCTTGTTTTGTTCCTGCTAAGCCTATGTCTACTGTGTGCATCACCTCAAACCACGTTTTTTCTCTTCTTTATATCCTTCAAACATTTGCTGTGTTAGTCCCAGACTACACGAGGATGACAAGTGATGTCTGTCTTTGAGATGCAGAAGCAGCTATAAAATCTGAGAAGATTCTGTTCCTCCCAATGACTGCTTCTCTTCCTAGTCCTTGAACAACATTTTTGTCCTGTCATGTCTTTCTCTGCTCTTTTGTGGAAGCCTGTCAAAATGTTCTCCAACCAACCACAAAAGTATATTTTTTTCCTACAAGTTATTCTGGTTTTCATCTTTTCAGCTGCAAAAATACAGAATCTATCTTTGCTCCAAGACTCCTAAAGTTCGTTTCTGATCCAATTTTGCAGGGAACAGGAGCTGAAAGAATGTTTGGATGCTCCTGATTCTTAAAATCCTTCTCCACTAGCTACTTATCTCTGCTCACCTTCTGGGGCTCTGCTGCACTCCAAATCAAATTCCTCAATGCTTAACAGCCTTTCAGAACTGTGGTAACAGGAAACACATCTTCCACATGTTCACAAATATTTTCTGGGGCTTTAAAAGTGGTGTCAGATTGGCAATTTGTTTTGCTGACTGTTCAAATGTGCATTTCCATCATGCTGGACATTCCCCTCATGCTGACTACAGAAGAAAGATACATCAAAAAATCTGTCAGATATTTTGGATTTGTAATCTGCAAAGATACTCATCTGTCCAAAGCAGAATGAATTGAATATGAATGTTTTACTTAAATGGGGAGGCAAATATCTTGGCAAATAATTAAATATATGTTTGCAAGATATATTGTAAGTGACATATCCCAGTGACAGGATACAAGTCAGCTTGTATCTTCTAACTATTTAAGTAAAATTTCACTGTCAGGAAAAGCTCAGGCGTCTGGCAATTTTGTAATGCCTTTCTACAAAATTATTGCCAAGGAGAAAATTCAAAGTATGAAGGCATTGGTGTCTGGAGACAAACAACAAAGTTTTAGTGGGTCCTACTTTTCCATGTGACCTAAGGAATACAGAAAAGATAAACCTAGATAATTACTTCTGTACATCCAATGCATCTAAGTATCTAAACTTTAGATATTTACTCATGTACATATAAGTTAGCTTTGTCTGTGGCACCACTTGCCACCCGACCTGCCCATGTCTTCCCACTGCACTGTTCAGTTCATTAGGAGTTATGTTTCTGTAGCTTTCATCTTCTGCCAACATTTTGAATAGCTGTGGCATTTCAAAATGTATTGAAAACTGCGTGTGAAGAAGTGGAGAAAACCCTCCTTTCTACAGCATAGGTAAAGCCAGGGGAGACTGAAGCCACCTTGAAGGTCCTTACAGGTGTGTGGGATTAGTATTCACACAAATTTAGGAAGGGAACTCAGGGGTGCATCATGCTTCCTACCTCAGGAAATTACAAGACTGATTTTTAACCTCCTAGCCTGAGGCTTGTCTTGGGATGGCATGAGTCACTGTGAAGCTGTTGTTTGGAATGAAAGCTTGGAACCAGTTGTCAGTAGAGGCAGAAGAGTGAAGTAAGTGATGTTGTGGTGATTTTTGTCACTGGGAGTATCTGCTGAAGTCTCTGTTGCCACTGCAGCTTCAGAGCAGTGTATGGTCCATACGAGGCATTTGCCAGCTGGGGGCTCTTTGCAAGGTACAAAGGGCAGTGACTCCCTGCTGGTGCTTTTAGATCTATCAAAGCAGCCTTTGGTATTTTTGAATAAAGTTGAATAATAATCTGTAGTTAATAATACATTAGACTTTTTTTTTTTTTTTTCTTTTTGTTCATGAACCATCTGAAGGTACTTGTACAGTTGTCTCTTATTTTGTTTGAAAATACTAAAAGTTGCTCTTAGCATGAAGGTTGTTCTCAGAGAAGTTGTTGCAAGAATGAGGTGCCTGACATTAGAAATCTGGACTGCACTGACTGGCTTTCAGGGGTGGAGCACCTCCTGTTGCTTCTCTGCTTGGGCTGGAAGCACATGAAATTAGTGTTACTTTCTCAGCCTGAGCATGTCTATGCCTCCCAAAGGGAGAAGAGTAGATCATAAGTGAATAAACTTCATATGAAGTTGTGAGATTTGACAGCACATCTATTAAGTTTGTGATTAGAAATTGTACTGAAAACTCTCCGGAGGATTTGAAAATCCAAAGAGATGAAGTCCATTTGCTACTAACCAAGGCAGGACCAACTTGGTAGCAGGAGGAATACCTGGGAGAAACAGTTGAGAGAGCTCCTGCTCTGCGTGTTGCATTCATTTTAGGGAATGGTCTCTCCTCAAAAACCCCTCCCCCTGATTGAGACTGTAACCTGGCCTGATTTTACCTGCCCCTTGACTCTGACCTATGGCCTTCGGCCAGGTAATCTGACCCCGACCCCAAAAGAGATAAAACCCCTGCTCCTCCGTGCTCTCCTCTCTTTACCTCCTGGGATCCCTTCATAGAAATAAAGCTTTGGAATACATCCTGAGGTAAGGGGCCTCTTTTGGACTTCCTATCCCTATCCTGAAGAACTCCTCTCCCAAAACTCCCCAAATCTGAGCTAGCAGCTTGTGGGGGAGGGTGGAGGGGAGGAGAAAACTTCATCTGAGCCCTCTTGCTGGTGGGAAAATGCATGGGATTTGCTGTCAAAATGTGATGGGACTGGTGGTGTCCTAGTTATAATCCCAAAGAATGCTTGGTTATGTAGGGTAGATTCAGAAGTAGAAATTCAATTTTCTAAAGCAGTTTGGCATAGTGAATGTGTGGGAGGGTTTTTTTTGTTTGGTTGTTTTGTTTCCTTGGAGTTTTTTTTGTCCCAGAAATGCAAAATTACAGGGCAAGTTTTCTTTAACTTAAGTTAAAGAAACTTTTTTATTTTCTTTAACTTAACTGGAGATGAACTTAATTCTTTTTTAATGTACCCAATTGTTTTAATTGTGAACATGGCAACAGAATGGTAAACTACTTTGGTTCTGTGGGGTGTCCTATTTTTTTTCCCAAAGCTTTGCAAATTTTTATTGGTACTGTTGATTCAACTCATATTATATAAGCATTATGTATTCTGTTCATTTCATGACCTAAACTGTATATATGGAACAGAGGGCTGCTCTGTGCAGGTTTCTGTACTATGTGCACATCCCTTGAGTAAAAGGGAAATGCAGGGAATACAGCAATGAGCTAAAGGATGTTGAACATTCACTCTGAAGGAAACTGATTCTAATTGGAGACAAGTGAGGTTGCATTTGAAGCGAGCTCTTTACCTCCTGACAAGATTTTAGGAATTCAATGGGCTCCAGTAATTTCCTATCAGTGAACTTTTAAAGAGATTTTCCATTTCCTTGATTGCTGCTATATTTAAAGAAGATGGCACTTGAGAATTGAGATCAGGAAGCAGTGACCTTGCCTTACCCATAACGCCAGTGGAAGCCACTATTCTTGGAGTGCTGTAATTCTGCTCTCACTGGGAGGCTGCCTTTGATTTCAAGGCAAAAGGCTGGAGCTTCCATATGGGAGACTGCTGTCCTGCATCTCTCACCGAGCATGCATTAACTGGAGAGCAGACATTAACATCCCCAGTGCTGTCATAAATCAATCTGTGTATGCTTAAACAAGTTACATCAGCCTAATGGGAAAAGATGTGGTGAGACAATTAAAAGAATTAACCCAGACCAAGGGGGTCGATAGCATGGAATAATCTGTTGCTGGAGTGTGACGACCAGGTGCCATGGTAGTTCTGGCAGCCAGCCCCTGCAGGAATTGAGCCCCAGTCTCTCTCATGGGAAGGTTGATGCATTTTCAGGGGATCTGGCAATGGGGCTCTGGGGTTTCCAAATGCTTGAATGCTGATGAGGGTGCATTATTTTTATTATTAATTTTTATCGCTCTGAGGTGGAAAGCAGCTGTGTGTGAATGAGTTCACTAGTGTGTGTGTAAATAAGCCATCTCAGAGCCTTCCTGCCAGTGGAATCAGAGCATAAGCAATAGGGTGCAATCAATTTTAGTGATTTAATACTGTCTAGGTAAGATTTTCTTCTTACTTACTGACTCAAGAAGGTTGTCCTGCAATACTGTTCTTATGCTTCAGTGAGTTGCCTAAATGTGCAGTGCGAATGGCTGCCAATGGAAACCAGAAACTCAGACTTCTTATTAGATTTAGTACAGTAGTCATTATGGTGAATTTAATTACAAAAAAGGCACGGGAGAGTTGCTAAAAAAAGATACGGGTTTGTTTCCTTTACTCCTACCCACCTTGTGAAAAGTCAAATTGACAGTGTGTATCTGTCAGGCTTACAGTCTTAGAGCAGACATTGCAAGCTCCTAGTCAAGTTCAAGATAGTTGCACAGGGGTCTTTGATAAATGAGCCTCTATCTTCCCCAGGCAATACCTGAGTCCAGTTCAGCCACACCCTGTGTGAGTTAATGGAAGCCTCTGCTCCTCCATTTCCCTTGAGTCTTGCTTTCCTGGAAGATTTCTTTTCCATGGGGCTACTTGTGCCTGGAAAACACAGTCAATGTAATGTACCTGGGACCAAGGTAAATCTCCTCCTTTCCTGCCAGTTCAATGCAAAGAAAATCAAACTGTGCTGAAACTCAGGGAGTTGTGAGAGTCTGTCACACAGGTGTATTTCAGAGAAAGGCAAGGGAGTCAAGAAGAAACTGAGAGCTGTTGGAAAGGCGCACTCACAGCATTGACCCTCTTTTACTCACAGTACTTGACCCTCTTTTTTTTGATGTAACTTTGTTATTGTTTTCAGGCAGAGACACCCTTGTTTGCAAATGATTTTCTTTTCTGCTTATCCCCAAGCAGCACAGTGAAGTGTTACTGGGACCATAAGGGGCAGCATAAAGAGGTCATGGAGTTTAAGGAGTTCTCTGGAGGTGGGGGGAAACTCCACCATGTATATCATATCACGTGATGTTGACACTGTGAGTCCACCAGACCACCAAAGCCTGAAGCATGAAGCTAAAATGGTGGCTAAGAAATTAAGCTTTTGGCTGACCAACCCATTGCTTGCTAAGTGTGTCTCTTGGCTCTAGGCACATCAGGTAGTGCTGGGACTGGCACTGCTGCTGCTGCATTACAGCAGAGCCAGCAGTGAGCAGCTAATGGTGCAGTGTCCTCCACTACCAGAGGGCCGTGGCAATGGTTGGTTGAGGGAGCTGCTCCCCCCAGCTCATGTGTGCATGACTTGATTTTTCTGTGTCTTGTGCTTAGATATGTTTTTGGTGGTCGTGCTGAAGAGGGTCAGGAGCAAAGAAGAAAGACTCTTGCTGACCCAGGAAACCAGCAGCATGGAAAGGCTATTGAGAGACACAAAAGGAATGCTGTCCTAGTTGCTCTGCTTTCTGCTGTTTTTTTGTTTTTCCTGGCAGTGAGGTACCATGCAAGATAAATTTTGTGGCCATTTCTCAGTGTTTCAATTGCAGCTATAATGGATCTCAGTTGGGAAACCCCACCAAAACAGGGCAGGGGTAAGGGTTAGTGCAAACCTGGCTTTTACCCTCCCCAGCAGCTATCCAGCTGCATCTTCTAGCACAATGCCTTTAGCAATCATCGAACTTTTGACCCCAGCCTCTGAAGTAATGCCAAGTATGTTTAGCACACATACAAATGAAGTGGAAATCATTATTGGCTTGCTCATGACCTACTGAAAAATGGTTCCCCTCCGGGGGCTCCGTTTGCATTTCCCTCAGTCTCCCTGAGCACTCAATCTTTCAGCAGTTTCATGTGCTACAGACTGAGCATCACTGTGCTTTTGATTGGATTGACCTGCCACTGCCTGTTCACTCCAAACCTTTCCCTGCCTTATGTTTTCTGAGGCAGCAGTAGCAGGGCTCACACCTAAGCACCCCCCAGAACACACACCACGTTTATATTGTGTGTCCAGGTGAGACTCAGGACCACACCTAGGTCATGTCATGCTGGGAGCTGGTCTTGGTCTGTCCTCTCTGTCCTTCAACTACCAAGCCCCAGGAAAAGGAAATGCAGATTTGTAGGCTGTCAGGAGGCTTTGCTGATCCAGATGACTGGCAGCCCAAATGGCAAGGTTTCTTTCAACCTGAATTTTATTTCTCTGCTTTCCTTCTGCATGCATATATTCATTTTGTCTGGGCTGCTTATGTGGGTTGACAAAGCGGATTTCTTCTTTAAATGTCCATCATTTGAGCCCCTTCTTTTCAAAACAAAGAAACTTGCAAACACTCAGAAACCTCAGAATTATTTAGCTGAATACAGCAATAAAATATATAGTATTTTTCTTTATTTCTTTCCTAAGCAAAGCTACACATAAAGTTTGAGATAAGGTCAAAGTGCATTGAGATAATTGCTACTTATTCTGTTTAGATACAGAATGATTCCAACAACTAGATTGTTCCTTGCAAGTGTCTCCTTTTGCATTTGTATGTAATTGATCACAGAAAGAAGGAAATCCCAGTATTCACCTTGTCTCCTTATCCTGCATTACAGTTGAAATATCCTTACTAGCTGTTCCTTCCATGTTGCCATTTTGGATGCCTGCCTTTTTTTTTAGTAAATGGCATTTTCTTCTCCCCAAAGTGTTCTTTTTGATGGATTGGGGATAAAACTAGAATAAATAAAAGACTTCACTGAAAAGGAGTAACGATCAACTCATTAAAAAGAGTAAATGAAATAGCCATGTTGAGCTGTCTTAGTGAAAAAAAAAACAGTTAATTTTTTATTTGTTTCTAAGTTCATTTTTTGTCAGTATACCTGAGTCTGTGTTGAGACAACAACTGTTCCTGGCAGAGCACCATGTGTTAGTGTTAGTTAGCATGGTGTTAGTGTGATTGAGTGACAGCTGGCCCTGTGACAGCAATGCCCTTCCCTTCAAAGGGACTGCAGCTTGATGAGGGGATGTGGCAGAGCAAGGGGAGCAAGGCCCTGGCTCTGCTTTTTGCTGCAGTCCACTTGGAAATCCTGCCGTAGTGCCAGGGACGGCTCGGAGCCAGGCGTCCTGTGCTGTGCGCGGCCCCAGCGCCGCTCCCTCCCCATGCAGTGCGGGGCGAGGGCTGCCCTGGAACAGCACATTTACTGCCTGCCCTCAGCATCCCCTGAACCTCCACTGTTTCCATGGCACGGGACAGCTCTTCTGCTCTGCAGCCGTGACAGACGGGTGGCGATGCAGCCGGAGCAGTGGCGGCCCCAGGGTGCGCGTCAGCCCGGGATGAGCGGGACGGGGCAGATCGAGAGCGGGAGCGAATCCAGCTCCTGCCCTGCTCTGCTGAACCACGTAGAGGAAACCCGGGGCTCTGGGGCTCTTTGGTGTCTCAGTGTGCAGGTGTGGATTTTTTTTTCCGAGACTACAGCCATGTGAGAGGTACTTTCGATGTGCACCCAGTTGCATTCGGGCAGGGCTCCTGTCCGTGCACCGGCTCCTGAGAGGAGTTTGTCCACAGTAAAACTTGGCAAGCTGTTGCCTGGGACCTCAACAGAAATGCATCCCTGAAGTTAAACAGAAACACTGTAGGAGAGGCAAGGTGGCAGAGTGGCTTCCAGAACTGCTGGAAACCAGCGGAGGCTTCATCCACTCCCGTTTCCCTTGTGTGACCTCCATCGTCTAAGATGCGAAAAAGTGGCGAGGGTCATGGGAACGCGTTCCTCTGAAATTCTCCCGAGTTTCTGAGATTCTGCTCCTCTGCTCCACATGAGATTATTGCACATACTGCACACACTAACCGGCGTGGAGCCCTTCTGAGTCCTGTGGTTTCAGTGGACTTCAAAAAAGCCAGAGTCGATATGCCATGGGTTGGTTGCACAAGGGGAAGACAGGAGAGAAGAAATAAATTATTTTCCTTGCTACTGTAACACGAATTAGTTATTGATTGCATCGCTCTAATTCCAGGGTGTTTATGCGAGTGGTAGCCTAAATTTCAGCTGTACGCTGCCTGAAGTGCCTAAGACCCTTCCCTGCTCGGCTCTGGCAGGCAGCGGTGAAGGACGCTGGGAGCAGATTTGTGGCCATTCAATGCCACCTTCTGGTTGTAAATGTAACAGCAGAGCTGGTCTGAAAGGGTTCATTGCTGACTTTGATAAACTGGGATAACAAATACCTAACTTCTTTGGTGGCTTTCTTGGATAATTTTATTTTAACATATTTTTATACAGAGTAACATGAAAATTTTCCCTTGGATTACTTTTTGTATTAGTAAAAAATATAGTAAAGATAAGAACAAATATATTATATTGTGATCTGCTGCTTACCTTCGAGAGTCTGGAAAAGGGCTTGCCAGCCTCACTACAGAAATTCTGCTACAGCCATTTCTGTGTATCAATAGGAAAGGTCCGATTTTCAGTCACTAGCAACTGTTTGTCCTCTGGACATGTTATTTAATGATATATTGCTACTAGAGCATTTTTGTAGTTAAATGGCCTTTCTACTCAGCACAAGGGGACTCCTTCCTCACAAAAAACCCCCAAAAAACCCCAAAAAACCCAAACCCCAAAACAACAGCAACACCCCAATCCAAAAAAACCCCACAAAGCACAAAAACCCCCAACCAACCAACCAACCAACCAACCAACCAAAGAAACTGAGCTACCTTGCAAGATTGTGGATAACTAAAGGGTTTTCATGAGTTTCTCTTACTATGCATTAGTCCTATTTGTAAACTTTTCACTGGCTCCAGCTAAAGTCAGTAGAGATTATGACTAGAATGATATGACAGGGTTAGAAGAAATGACCCGTTTAAGATGAAAACTGCTCCTCTGTGGTTACATTTGGGTGATTGGGGGGAAGATCTCCGTGGTGAGACTCTGCAGGCTCTTTGCTCGGGGCTGTTTCCCCAGTAGGGGGTGCAGAGGTAGCGTGCGTTTTGGGGAAATAAAGCCCTTTTCTTCTTCAGCTCAGCCCCACATCTCTTTGTCTAGTGCCTAGCCTTTAGGAAAGTTTTACTCAAAAAAGGAGAAAAAGAACACAGAAGATGCAGAGTGTCAGCAGATGGAGGAGCATTATTTGTTAGAATCTAATTACACTTGGCACATATGTCAGTTGCTACAGGAGATGCAGCCTGACAGGGAATGGGGTTCCTTCTATTTACTGTAACTAATTTCTATTTTCTAGAGAGTATTTTTATTGTTATTGACAACACAGCTTGTCTGCATGTCTTTTTTTTTTTTTTTGTGGAAAAAATATTTTATTTTCATGTTTGAGCTATGGAGTGCCTTCTGCCTTTGCATTCCTTGATGAATTACTTGATTCCAAAGATCTGATGCCATCTTTTGCATGTAGAACCCACGTTTTTCTGAAGTGAGAAGGAACTTAGTTATTGGGGCATACGAACAAATTAATTCCACCCTCAGGATGACAGAGTGCACTTATTTAATGTTTCCTGTTGTTTCTTAGAGGGTTTGATATATAAACTTCTTTCTCTATTATTTACCACTGATTTGCTGCTTTAGCAAGTGTTCTTGGCTGGTGTATGCTGACACTGAATTCTGCACACAAACATCAGCTGTCTGATTTGATAACTCTGAGACTGATGGCAGTTTTATATGTTTAGAAAATTTGTTAATAAATGCCATATATTTTTACAAGATTATATATAGGGTAATGGTATGTATGTTGTGAACTATTTGAACTATTAGTTCAAATAACTATTTGAAAGGAATTAAGAAGTACAAGGCAGTGTTTTTGACATAAAAAGTAAAACATTCCTTGGTGAATGTTAGTATCTTTATGCTTGATGGAACAACTTAGCAACTTTTTCATCACATAGGAGCTACCTTAAAGTTATTGGCTTCAACAGACGTTTTGCAGGAGGAAGTCTTTTTGTACTCTCTAAACATTTCTTGAGGATCCTGATAAAAGCTTCCTCTCTCCAAGGATGTGTGCACTGTGGTTTATGATAATTGGGTCAAATATTAATTCACTTGTGACATTGTCTTTTGCTTTTTCTTATTTCTTTCTATTGTAACTCCAGTAATGCATTAAGATTACGTCAGTGAAGATGGGTTACAATGTAGTTTAATATTTTTCAAATTGTTTGGTGAACAGCAGCAAAAATATTAGTCTTAAAAATATAAGAAAATGATTTCTTCCTTGCAGAGCTCTTTTCCATTAAGGGTAAATGGTGTATGCCTGGGTATCACTATCAGCTGTCTTTATTTGTTCCCAGTTTGTCAAATCCAGATTTCAGAGCAAAATGTGCAGCATTTATGCAAGAGCACAAAGCAAATGGCAGCTGCTGTCTGGGCTGCTTAGAGCTGATTAAGCTGCAGTGAGGTGTGTGCTGCCAGTGGCCATCGGCCTGAAGGGACCGGATAATGAACGCTCCTCCGACTGGTCACCGTCAGCTCGATCCTGGAAGGCTAAAATAAATCACAAGCTGAGCCATGGCTCGGCTCCTTAGACAAGGTGTCGAATGCAGGAGCTAGCCAGGCTTTTAGAGGTTTCCACTATTTTGTAACTACAACCTGAATGCATCTCTGTGTCTTCGCCTTCTTCCAAGGAGTATTTTCTGTATTTTCAGGCACCCCTTTGGTTCTGGTCTTAGTGATCCAACCTCCCTTTTCATACAGTCTGAATGAGTGCTGAGGGAGGACACCCTGGTTTCTTCAGGAAATCGTGTAGTCCACTTCTAATTAAAAATCCAACAGAAACCGCCCATGTTTCTACTAACGCTTCATCAAAGACTGAAGGAAATGGAAGCTATCCCCTGTTGAGAGAACATCAAAGCAATTTCTGAAACAGAGGATATAATTATGGCAGGGTCCTGTGGCTTTCCCTTCTCATTGCTTGGCTTTCTGCCACTTTGTGCTGTCAGTCTGGGACTGATGATCTAAATTCAGCAGCTTTCTTGCAAGTAATATTATTTTTTGAGAGGGGGCACAGTGCTGAATGACCTTCCATTTCCCAGCTGTGACTCCGAGTATCTAGTCAGCAAATCCTTGATGTGCTGTGTTTG
Organism: Certhia americana; assembly: GCA_018697195.1. NCBI lineage: Eukaryota > Metazoa > Chordata > Aves > Passeriformes > Certhiidae > Certhia > Certhia americana. The sequence continues at coordinate 26,441,532 of CM031862.1, read as the reverse complement.
GAGATGACCTTGTGGCGTGCCTTTGAGCTGGCAGTGGTGAAAGGAGAGAGGCAATTTCCACACTTGTCCCGGCAGAGGGCATGAGTTGGCTCCTGGGATTCATGCCAGATCCAAGCGCATGAGGAAAGCACAACTCATTGTTTATGCATGGCTGCAATTTCTGCCACTGATAAAACGCACTGGGGCTTGTATGGGATTACCACACTTCTTGGGTGATTAAAGTTCAGGGACAGCTGAGGTATGTGGTAATCACTCAGAAATCCACTGCCAGGTGGATCTTGCAGTTTAAGGAGATCAGGCAATTTCCTTCTTTTGTTTTGGATGCTGCAGCAGAAGTCAGGTGCTGCCATTACTGGGGGAGGTGGGGGGTGGGGTGGGATACCCAGAAAAGTGGAAAGCCCTGCTCAGAGTATGGCTTCAAGCATCCAGGAGTGAAGGTGGCTTTGATAAAGAGCTGGGCTGGCCACATCATGTTGCATCTCCTTCTCCTGCTTCTCAGATCTGCAGTGTCTGTCAATCTGAGCTAACATGATTATCCCCAGGATGAGATTACCCAAAGGTGATTTCTTCTTGCTGTGACAGGTGATGGGAACTGACTCTTCACCTTTAAAGTCATGCTGATGGAATAGGGTTTCCTTCAGGAAACTAAAGATGGGGTACCTGCAGGTGGAGATGTTTTATGGGACAGGAATCAGTTCTTTTGAAGGAGTTTTTTGGTTTTGTCTCTAATTTTGAAGTCATGTTTGTACCAGCTGTTGGTAAGGATATATCAATGTCAGAATATCAGACCTAGACAATGCTCATTTTAAAAATGAACATTATGTCAATTTATTGGTCGTATTTAAAACATCAGTGGCAATGCCTACAAGAGGGCCTGTGAAGAAGTTATGGGTTATATAGAATATCTAGACGTGGTCCTGTGATGTCTGCAGGGCTGCAGTGTGGTGGGAAGATAAGCCTGCAGAGCAAATCAAAAGATCATTTGCAAGGAATTAGGAGAAGTAAATCTAATTATTACTCTTGCAAAGACTGCTTTCTGTCCCTTGATTCACTTTTTCCATCATATGCTGAAACAACATGAGTTGTCTGACATGTTGGGGGGTCAGTATGATTTTGCACTGATTTGATTTTTGATGTGGCATGCTTAATTACTGTAAAAAGTTTTGGAAGACTTTGAAAAGGAAAATAGTATGATACAGATATATTTGGTGACAGATCAATAGATCTCAGTGTTTTGTAAGAGATCAACATTATGTTCTCTAAGGGAAAACAGCAGAAAGAGACTTCCACCATACAGTGACACAGAATATTACACCTGCTCAATAAATCAGGTAATCTATGATCAGGGCCAGTCTCTACATTGCAGCAGGCCCTTGAAATGGACCAATTGTCCTTTGGCCTCAGTGCTTAATGATAGTTACATCTGTGGAAATTTTTGAGGTTCACTGTAATTCACACAGAATCCTTCAAACAACTGTGTGAATCACAAAATCAACTAGGTTGGAAAAGATCTTTGAGATCATTTAGTTAAAACCCTTGAGAGCACAGGGGAATGAGCCACCCAGCTGTGCCTCTCATAACTGGTCACATTCCCCAACAGCCCCTTTCCTCGGGGAGAATGAAAAATTTGTATTTTTTGCTTCAGAGGATGAAATTAATTTTGTAAAGCGCAGGCTGCCCAGGGCTTGCCGGAGGTCTGCTCCTAGCGAGCATGTTGTGCCTCTGGTCAGGTGGCCTGTAAGAAAAGCCAGTTGTGGAAAACAGTCTGATGGTAATGAAAGAGCCACAAATCTGCCTGTGTAACTGCTGTGGCCGCCTCATCCCATTTTCAGTGTCTGTCAGCATAAGTTTTGCCCCAATTTCTTGTCTGTTTCCCTTTCAAACAGTCATTCCACAAACGACTCTATGGAAAAGCTAGATTAAAAAGTCACATAAGCTGCTTTAGCTGCCATTAGTTTAAATACACTCAGCAGTGTAAACACTCATATGCCAAATCAATTCAGTAAATGGAGACAGGTCACTGTATGAAATGGACTGGCATGTACTCAGGACACCGGGTTCCCTCAGCAAGAGATGCAGGGACTGTTCTCCCTCTCCAACACTTTACTCTTACTAGAAACAACTTATTGGATAAATTGTTAGCTTATTGGAGAAATTATTTTGTCATTACTTGGAAGTAACGACAGAGACCTGGTGAGAGAGGTCCCTAAGAAGTTTAATGTATCTCCAGGACTGGGAGGAAGGTTCTTGCTAGCAAATGGAGGTACCCTTGCATTGGGAACAGCCAAGTAGGTACAATTCCCTGTCTTTGGCTCCCATCCCTACATGCATTGCTTCTGACAATGCCTTTCCCTTCCATGGATGCCATGGTAGGAGAAAAGGGCTTTTCTCTTGGCATACCTGGCCAGTGCTGCTTGCACAGTTGCACTAAAGAAACAATGATGGTCTCAAGCAGCAGCATGGGCACTGGATGCCCTGAAGTCATTGAGATAAATATGTGCCTCTGCTGTGCCTTATGGACCCTAGACCCAAATCCTTTCACCAAGTGTGGTAAACCTGTCCTGGTGGGCTGTGGGAAAGGGCTTGCTAACACCTTTGGCAGATTACATCTGAGTATGTACTCTGGAGTGCTCTGTTCACATTCTGGGTAAACAGAGGCTGTGTGCTTTATATTTCTCTTTGTGTAAGAGAGAAATAATATGGTTGGAATGTTGTATTTTCAGAAAAAGCAGAACTAAGAGATGCCCAGTTATTTTTATTTTCCTGGCTGTGAGATTGTCACAGGCTGAGCAAATGAAATGGCCACACATCCTTTTGCCTCTGCTGTGTATCTCCTGCCTGAAGAGGCTGTGAGTCTCCAGCAGAACCTGGCAGCCTCTTGCAGAAGTTAAACACAAGATACTCACATATTTGTACATGAGTACATACTTATATATGAGGAGTACTCAATACTCCTCAACACACAAACCTGCTGTTTCATGACAAAATAAATATGACATAAGTTTGATTTCAGTGCTGTCTCTTGAGGGGAGGGTGAGGAAAAATCTAATGTGAAATTGGTTTATCCCTATCCATTCCATAGTAAAATAAAAAAAAAAGAACCCCCCCCCAAAACCAGAAGTCCAGTGCTCTTGTCAGGGGACTTGCAGCACTGGGGACATTAGGAAATGCCTGGGCATTGGCTAAGCCTAAAATCTTAGTGCAATATTAAAGAAATATTCTTCTCATTACACTTCCAGTTTTGAAGACTTTTTTTCTGACAGGAAAAGAACTAACTAAGAAAAAAAAGGATTGACTGAGCTTTCCTTTGGGCCCACTGAGGCTGCTGCAGTGATGGGAAATGTCATTAGGCAATCTCAGGTGTGCACCAGCTGTGCATCTTTTTTGGCTGTGGGCATAGGATGGGGTGACTTGGCAAAAGGCCACTTCTTTTGCTGCTTTGATGGAAGTTTGCCATTTCAGTGTATTTTGGTGATGGCAACACAGGACAGAATAAAGAGAAGATATGAAGAGAAGATATGCTGACTCTTCACTATTACAGGCCATGACCCCACTGCATAATAACATTAATCTCTTTCTTCCAATTTCTAAGATTGGGCTTTCTTATGTTATGATGAGGTCCTGGTTTTTTTTTAAGAATAAAGAGGAGGAGAGCAAAACCTTTACAGCCTCCTTCATCTGGAGTGACTTGTTATTTTGTACCATAACTGTGTGCCATAGCACCATTGCAGAGCCTAAGAAGATTTAACTAACCTGTATTTCAGGAGGAAATGACGGCTAAGATAATTGCTCAACTTGCTAATCACTTTAAAAGTACAAGTGAGTAAATTTTGAAAATTCTGCAGAATGAAAGTAATCAGAAAGGCTTTTATTTCAAAGGACCAAGTTGATGAAAGCTAGGTAAGTTTTTGTATAACCTGCTTGGGATGTTTGTCCATCACTTACTGTAAGGGGCTTCGTTCAGAGTGAAAGAGATTGCTGAAATCAAGAGTTGAATAAGTTTGAGTATGCAATACAGTAAAATTGAATAAATTTGTCCTCTAAATACGTGATTCTACCACTGTGTCCTTGTCTTTCAGCTTTGTATGCCCCCCGCTCTCTATGGTGCTGCTGCTCCCCTCACATGGCAGTGAGACCGAGTGCCCCTCAGGCAGTGATACTCCTGCTGTGGTCCATGAGGTGCTCAGTCTAACCTCAGGAGGCTCAAAATAAATACCTGGAGTTTATATTTCCTCCAGATATGACCTATACTGGTTGCTGTCTTATTACTCCTTGGTTTTGTAGCCAGGTGTAGTTGAAAATGGTTTTTTTACTCTTTTATTATACAACCTTTGCAGAAAATATAAGAGATTTGATGCTTCTTAAGGAAAAACATTCTGGGAGCAGCATGAGGGTACTGTGGGCTCTGGAGTTCCTCTCTACAGCAGTTTGATTCTACTTTTGATGTAGAACCTCAATTTCATTTCATCAATGTGTTTGTTTATTTTGCTGAGATTTCATAGCTTTTTAAACAGACGCTCACCACATGTTTTGGTAGTGGCTGTGACAGTACATATGAATATTCCCTGATTCATTATTTTTCCTTTGACCAGTTCTGTCTTCTAATCTGTGTTTAACAGATGAGTGTGTCCCAATGAAGAACATTTGAGAATGTCACAATCTGTGTATGTGGCAGTCCTCCAAATGAAAGAGGAAAATTGTGGGAAGAGTTCCTGGGTACTTGTTTTACTGCTCAGCATTAGGCATCTGTTTAATTGTTCCTAACAAGTTGAAGCAAAATGGGCAGGCAGACACAATCAGATGTATTTTAATTTGCATCTCTGTGACATTTCCCATGCCAGATAAGGGTTTAGCAGTCATTCTGTCCCTGGAGTATGAAAAAATACCAGGCTTGCTGAGGGTGGGTTTCCCTTGTCTCCATGTGGTGTTTGAAAAAGGTAAAAGTGAGAAGTGGGGAAACTTGCAGCCTTATTAAATCTAATATTAAGTTTTGAGATGAACCTGTAACTTCAGTGGTGTATGGTTGTTTACTTCAGGATGATTTGGTTATTTGCATTTATTTGCTGTTACGCTTCTTAGGCTGGTAAAAAAACAGAGCTGGTCAGAATAAGTGCTGTTGCAGAGGCAGAAATAGAATATACAGGCTAATGAGTAACCAATCAAGTTCCAAGGTAAAATGCATGGAGATGGAATGGTCTGGCTCTGTAAAGCTGGTTGCAGTCGGCAGGAGCACCCATGGCCTGGGACCCTGAGAAGGTATCCCCACTCCCTCTCGAGTGTGGGAGACCTCCTGAAACCCCTGCTTTGGTGCTGAGGTCTTTTTTCTTCCTGAAGCAGTTGCCAAGCAAAAGTCAGGGTTCTCTGCAGTTGTTCTACTGAAGTCATTCCTGTTCTAGGTTTTGAGCCTGTTTTAGCTCTTCTCACTGCTGACTTACGATGGTGGTTCTCCCCTAGTTAGGGGATGTATCAGTTTCCCTCGTGAAGGTCTTATGATGCCTACAAAGGGTTGTCCTGGAAAAAACAGTGGGAGTTTGATTCACAGAAATGCCTCCTCCGTGCTGAGTGTTAATGATTTGTAAATATAGCCAGGAACAAGGAGCTGTGGGAGCAGCCCCAATTTCTTGTTCTGCTTTTTGGGCTGGCTGTTTGTACTGGTGAGTACTGTGACCAATCTACTCATTGTGTGGCAGGCTAAGGGCTCACAAGCCCCACATTTTCAAAAAGTTGTTGACAATTCAACACTATTGCAGTCATCTCTTAATATGCACTGAACAGCTTATGAAGATTACTTTTTTTTTAAATGTGGGAATATTTCTGCCTCTTTCTAGCCTTCTTTGGGGTGTGGTTTGTTTTTGGTTTTGCTTTTTTTTTCTGAGTGCTCCTGCATGGTAAACTGGAGTCAATGTGAGGTTAAAGCTAATTTAAACTGGATACTATATTTAGCATTTATGGTGCTAAAAGGATTATAGGAAAATAGATACTACATAAGTGGCCATAATCTTCTCACTGCTTGTGTTACTTGAGTGGCAGAGAATGAGGTGCCAATCTGAGATTAAAAATCTAATTTTAGGGAGTTAACAAGAGTCACACTGGAGCAAAAAGGTACAGAGGGATTAAATTTTGTGGACTTAATTTTTTTAATTGGGCCCCTGATCTGCTTAAAATCTTGCAATCATAGCTTTAACCAAAGCCTATGATTCTAAATGATGTACTATTTCCATACACCAATTTAATAAAATCAAATTAGACACTTCAGTTTTACCCTTGATTGAATAGCCAGGATACATTTTCAGAGGTCAGTTTTTCATCTGCATGAAGCAGCAAGCCAGGTCTGTGCCATAATTTTTGATTGCAGTTAGCCAGCTCCTCATTTGTATTCCTTCCTCCATGAAAGCCCAGGCTGGGATGTGAGGAACCAGTGCAGATGGCAGCTCTCAGCTCCAGTACTGCCCCTTGGTCACAGTACAGTCACCTCACCTTAGAAGACCTCCCAGTTAATTTCTTTTCCATCACCTGGAGAGAAAAAAAAAGAAAGAAGAAACAGACTAGTGAAAAATAATGTTTGCAGCCACGGCTTTATGGCTCTGGCAGGAGGGTGGGCTACTTCTGAAAAGAGACACAAAAAATTTTAAACCATGGAATTCCCATCATGAGTTATAGATGAACCAGCTTCTCTGAGTTAAATTGTCAGTGCAGCTGAGAGAGGAGTGGCTGCTAGCAGTGAGGCACTGCAGGAGCCTGGTGACTTGGTAAAATACAATGCACAGCAGAGGCTTACTGGGATTCTGCTGCATGCTTCTAGTCATATTTCATGGCTACCAGCAGGAGGAGGGACGGCTCTTGCATTCTGACTGCAACTGAAACAGAAGCAAAATCGGCATCCAGAGTGCCTGAACTGGGATCCCTTTTATTCCTGCTTGTCTGTAGGCTTTTAAATAACAATTAAACCCTCTTAATGGGATTTGTGTACCATATGGCACCTTTCTCACAGGGTGACACTTTCTTGTTGCTATCCTGTCATTTGCCCATGTCAACAAATAGTTGTCAGCCAGAAAAACAGGCATCATTTAGAGACATCCAAGGAGAGAACACCATCCCTTTGGATAATCATTTGTATCCTTTGTCTGAGGCATTGTATTCTCTTGCAGTGATAAATCAATGGAGTAGATTTCAGTGGTGTCCTGGTTTAACCCCCAGCCAGCGACTAAGCCCCACACAGCTGCTCACTCCCTCCCTTCCTCCGCAGTGGGATGGGGAGGAATTGGAAGAGCAGAAGTGAGAAAACTCGTGGGTGGAGATAAAGGCAGTTTAATGGGTAGAACAAAAAGTCACGCCCAAAAAGCAGAGCAAGACAAGGAATTCATTCAGCACATCCCATGGTCAGGCAGGTGTTCAGCCATCCCCAAGAAAGCTGAGCTGCCTCACATGTAACAGTAACTTGGGAAGAAAAATGCCATTGCTCTGAATGTCCCCATCTTACTCCTTCCAGCTTTATATCCTGAGCATGATGTAATACAGTCTGGAATATCCCTTAGGTCAGCTGGGGTCATCTGGGGCCAGCTGTCCTGGTTGTGTCCTCTTCCAACTCCTTGTGCATCCCCAGTCTCCTTACTGTTGGGGTGGGGTGAGGAGCAGAAAAGGCCTTGACTGTGTAAATGCTGATCAGCCATAAGGAAAACATCCCTCTATTATCAACACTGAATCCAAGACATTGCTGTATACCAGCTGCTATGAAGAAAATTAATTCTAACCCAGCCAAAACCAGAACAAGTGGCGAGCTCAGGCCTCTGAAATATTATAGCAAAAAGAAGTTAATAAATGCTCAGTGTAAGCAAAGACTGTTGGATGATAGGATTCTGATATGCCTCTAGTCCTGAATTCCTTAATTTTGTTTGTAATACTCTCATTTTTCCTGGTAATGAATTCTGAGAAAGAGTAAATGCAAAAGAACATAAATTTTATCATTTGATCCGTGTAATAAAAGACACCAAGGTATTTCTTGTCTTACTGATGCTAGCAATGCTTGCTTCTCTTAATTTCCTCCTAATCCTATTTCAAAGCACAGAGTTTCAGCCAGCAGGAGTTACACAGCTGTTTGGTGGTAGATGGAGCTTTTAATTATGAGCAATGCCATGGGATTAATGCTTCTAATTTCAGCTGCTGAGTGGGGTTTCACTGGAGTCAAAAACCATGCTTTTTTCTCTCTGATGCTTCAGGTTGAAACTCATTGCTGATTCATGTGTTGTATTTGTAAGTGTGGCTGCTATATACTTTTGACTTCAAATGCCATCTTTAGGCAATTGTGTCAGAGGTGCTGATACTCTGCTCTCCCCACCTGTCTATCCCACAGCAGGTGTATCTGTTTGTCAGCAATGCTTTCCAGTGTACAGTTTCCCTGGAGGATCCTGCCTCTGAATAAATATCTGGTGCCTTCTAAATTTTTACCCCAGTGAAGCTGGCTTGTGTAACTCCCTGCAGCAAGCACACTGGGTTCAGATCTAACCATCTCTGTGATGTGCACCACTTTCAAAATGCTCTGTGGATGAGTTTGGAGAGAGCAGGGGAATGTTTCAAAATAGTTTTGGCCTTAATGAAAAGCAAAGCATTTGTAGCTTCACAAGGGTCTCCACTCAAGAAGATTTTACTCTTGCTTTGCATCCTTAGGAATGGATTATGATCTCTCAAACACCTGCTATTAAAACTTTACCTGTCTATGTCAGAACAGAACATAAGGTTACCCCTTCTCCCTGACCATGAGGCCAATATGGCCCCACAATGTTAACCCTTCACCTTGTCAGTCATAGCCCCTGTGGCATCACTTGAGCCAGCGTGGAAGCATTGCAAGCACACTGATTACAGAATAGGCAGTCCTGTGTCACCAAGGGCTGAGGAAATAAAGCTGTGCATAGGGGAACTAATCTTACAGAGCCAGGAAGGACAACTATAATCATCTAGTCTGAAACTAGGCCAAAAGTGTGTCTTCAGAGCTATCTGTCTTTGTCTAAAAGGTTGCAAGGGATGGTGGTTTCACTAGTTCCCCTGATAAGATGTTTCTGTCTTTCATTACTTTCTGCTGGGAAATTTTCCCTTATTTCAAGGTTGTATTTTTCTGACTTCAACTTTTATTCATTGAATCTTTGTCAGACAGATTGGAAAGCTCCTCACGTATGTCTTCCCCAAGAGCTATTACCTACACAGGGTGATGAAGGTATATCCACACTTTCTCTTCAGTGAGCTGAATATGCTGAGCTTCTTACCCCTCACGTCAGAAGGCACAGGATTCTTTTTAAAGCCAGAGAATTCATTTGTGACACTCATTTGAACTCTGTCCAATGTCTTCAAATCCTCTTAAAATGCAGACACTAGGACAGCATTCAGTAACCTAGTATGGATCTTGGCCGTGCTGCCAAATGATGCTGAAATCCTTCATTATTTCTGCTTCATATTATTCTCCCCCACCCATACTCAAGAATCTCATTAGTCCTTTTTGCAACAGCATTGCCCAGACAGCTTACATTGAGGCGATTATCTATAATGACCCCTAAATCCTTTCCTGAACTCTGTTTTTCAAAATCTTCTATCATGTAAATATAAGCAACTGTCATTCTTGGATTTCAAACACTTGATCTTACTAAAATACAGTTTTGCAGGTTACAACTATTTACCCCGATGGCTCATTTACCCATCTATCTCTTAGTTACTACTCCACACAGTTCTATGTCACCTCAAGTTGGGACTATGGCGTAGAGAAGCAAAACCAAGAAGTCAATCAAGAAAGTCTCTGGTTTTAAAATGTCCTCATTCAGTGGTATCTACCTATGATCTGGATTTTAAGAGCTGCCAGTAGCCTGGTATTCAGTTCATAGAACATGTTATGTGGTAATTCCATAAAAGGTGTAATTGGCTGTATTTTACTTGTCCTCACAAGTATCCTGGAGAAATTAAAGTTTTCACTAGGAACACATGAGTCTTTGCATTTTTTCATGGAAAAAAAAAATCATAATCTAAATTTCTTCACGTTTAGTCAAGTCAAATCAATTCCAAATTACGTGTTCCCATTCAGTTGGCAAAACCAGGTCCAAACATTAATTAAAAATAATTATTCCTAATTGGTACTACAAGAATGTGATTCTAGAAAGGTCTTTTCTGGCTTAAATACAATAAAATGATGCTGAGTTGCCTAGTCTCAGGTTTTGATTCTTTGCTGAAAACAGGCTGCAGAGAAGTGGCTCAATGTGCTGACAAAGGATATGAAACAAAAATCCTCCCTTTTTTTCAGATTTATATTCTGTTTAAGGTACTTTTCCTTACTTTCTGTGTGAATTGCACTTTTGGGGAGAGCTTATGTACCAAACTCAGGCTTGGGAACCATCCTCCAGGAGCTGATGTATCACATGCCAATGCCAAGTATGTCAATTTGTAAATTCTTTGTAGATAAAGGGCTAACAGTAAATCAGCCCACTGCCTTGTCTCCATTAAGATTTTTGTTTGTTATCAATTTCAAGAAATTTGAAACCTTCCTAGTAAAGGAAGGCTTCAGAGTTCTCTGGGAAATGCAGCATTCAATCCATGATTCAGAGGCACCATTCCATGGGATATCTAGGACATGCTGTTACCCTGAGCAGCTGAGACAGAAGTGTAACTGCAGAGTGCTGATCAGCTTTAAAGTTTAAACTGACTCCTGTTCAGTAGTGAAACAACTGACAAATATTGCCTCCAAAGCATTTGGTTTGCCTTCCTTCTGTTTGTTTGATGGTGTTGTTAGACCAGGGAGTCCGGTCGGAAGATACCGCGATGTACGGGAAGACAGGGCCCCACCCCTCCAGTGCATTTAACCAATACAAAATTAATAATGATGTAAGCAGACCGTAGTTTTATAAGACCATGCAAGAAAGCAATAAACGCCATTTCACCATCCACCATATTGGTGTCTGTGAGTGATTTGCCCGAACGACCATGTAAGTGGGTCGTCGTGTCTTTCTTGAACCAGGTCGCCAGCCTCGGCAGAGGCAACAGATGGCGTTTTCCCTGCCCCATCTGTGGTTATTACCATCCTTAAGCTGCTGATTCTGCAGTTGTCTTCAGCACAATGGTTTCTCATCTTATGTGATATAATTTGCTTGCAAAACTGCTTGTCTTTGAGTCAGCTTATTGAGAGAGAAATCAAGAATGTTGCTGTAGCACCTCATGGTGTAGTTCAGTGGATGAAGTCTTGGGATGGTGGACAGGAATCAATGAACACCATGAAAAAGTCAGTTTTCTCACAGTTCACCAATTAGAGCCTCCAATGTCACCTGTCAAGTTTGTTTTCACTGTCAAGATCTAAAGCACATTGAAAATTTAGCCCTCTTGCTGTAGCAGTTGCAAGTTTGCTCCCTTCTTCCACTTACATAATATTCTTTGCTGGTTTTTATAACATAAAATCATAGAATGGCTTGATGTGGTTTGGAAGGGATCTTAAAATCACCTACTTCCAGTCCCTCTGCCTTAAGCAATGACACCTTCAACTAGACCAGGTTATTCAGAGCCCCATCCAACCTGGCCTATATAAAAGTGAACTATTGCTATCACCATTTAAAAATAAGATATATGTTTGTAGACATATATCTCTAAGATGTATCTCTTATGTCTCTAAGGAGACAAATGTTTGTCTTCTTAGAGACATATTGTACTACAATCATTAGAAAGAATTATTTTTTAAACTTGACTTTTGACAGCACCGTAAAAAAGTATTAGACCTTACTTTATAGCTACACAATTACTTGTTGTATCCCCTTTAGGAATGTTTTTCCCCCAAAACCCCTCCCCCAGAAACTGTAACCTGGCCTGGGTTACCTGCCCCCTGGTCTCCTGACCTATAGCCATCGGATAGGTAACTTTACCCTGACCCCAAAGGTGATAAAAACCCCTCTCCCCCATGTGACTGGCTCTCTCTCGCCTCTGGATTCCCTTCAAGGAATAAAGGCCTTGGAATACATCCTGGGGTAAGGGGGCCTCTTTTGTAACTCTCTCTACCCTATTCTGTAATTCCCTCTTCCAATACTCCCCCTAAATCTGGGCTGGCAGCTTGTGGGGGGGGGTAAAGGGACAGGAGAATCTACAATTACTTTTCTACTTCCCAAGAACAAATTGTTGGTAAAAAAAGCACATTTTCTACCATTGGAGACCTACTGAACTAAGTATTGTCATATTTCTAAACAATATTAATTAGTTTACATTAATTTGTAAATTAAGAGAGACCTGGGTTAATTAAAATTAGATTCCTTTAAAACACGTAATTGAATTTGCATCTGAAATACATTAAATCGGCCTTTATGTGCTAAATCTTAATTGTCTTTACCATTTCTGTGGGTCAGAGTCTCAAGGGAGGTATAAGGTCTCTGCAGCTCCCTTTGCATCACCTCTCTGGCACTACTCAGGGGTATTATTCCTAACCAGGGAGCCCTATGTTTGTCTCCTGCTTCTTCTGAAACAAGGATAACCTGTAGCCCAGCACAGCCCCTTTACACAGCACTAGCTCTCTTCTGACAGTTCTGTGATCTGACATTCTGTTCTGAACAAAACCTGCTCTGGAAAATTTCCTACATGGAGAACATTGAAAGAAATTACAGTCTGCAGAAATCCAAGGGTCTCAAAGTGTTAAAAAAATAATCCTTAAATCTTGCATGTGCAGTTTCAATTGTATTAACAATCATTCAGACTTGCATCTCATTGATAAGTATTTTTATGCTTCCTGGTGCTGTTATTGGATCCTTTTGTCTTTTAATGATATACACAAAAGATTACATTAGTAAACTTCCAAACAACACCTTAGATGGAAGTGTAGGCATGTGTGTTCACCATTTAAAAATTCTTATTATTCTACATAATATTAATGCACCAGGCCTACCCTCCCTTTTTCCTCTGAGGAGAGTGGAATGCCTATTTTCATAACAAAAGCCTTCTGAGTATTTACTGTGTTAGCCTGGCCAGGGTAAATCATTGACTGTAATCCTCTGATGAACAAGCTCGAGTGTGAATATGTATAAAAAGGCAGATGGTACCAAATTTTTTGCAGTTTAACTCCAGCATGCAAACTCTCACTGTCCTGGGCTGAGGTGTGAGCCTCTATTGTTTCAACCTTGCAGGTGAAACACAAAGAGAAATTTAAGTGAGACATAACAGGAAGGATGAGTACTTGTGACTAACACTTCATCATGCTATAAGGATCTGACGTTTCACTTTTTGTCTTTGTATCCCACCTTGTTGAACCAAACCAACCACTAGCACTTGGATCCATGTTTAAGATTTTGGCAGTCTTTTTTTTCCTCTGTGATGACAAAACCAGCTCACTGCCCTGTTCTACAGTAATGCACTTCAAAGAGGCATGATGATAGATGGGAACAGTGCAGATCCCTCCTCTGACCTCATTGCTGAATTGTTGTGTAATGTTCCCATCAGCTGTACTGTGGCTGCTGGGAAAAACTCATCACAATGTGTGTGAGGCACATGAGGAATGTGCGCTGCAGAAAAGCCTGATTCCCTTTTATTGAACTATAGGGTGTTAGTGAGTGTGGGCAGCGCAGGAAAGCTGAGTCAACAAGGTCTGGATTTGCAGCATTATTGAGGACACAGCAGCTTCATTTGGAGTTGTAGGTGTTTAATAACCTTGAAAATAGAACTGCATGAAATGCTATTTAAGGTGTGAGGCATTTGTGTCTGTTGAAAGAAAACCTGAAGAAATTACGCTTTGTATCTAGAGATAAAGAGGAAAAATTGCCTTCTGTTTTTTCTTTGAAAGTTTGTTTTTATCAATGTGTCAAAATGCTCACTCTAACACAAATGGGCAGAATTAGTTAGCCTGTAAGAGGGATGGTAGGGTGTTTAAGTGATATTGGATATAATGCTGCAGATCATTGGGCATTAAGAGTGACTGGATACTGAAACAAGTAATTGAAGCCTAAGAAGCGGCCCACCTTCCACTTCTATTTGGGTAGTGTTCAAAATCTCCCCAGAAAAGGGTTGCAGTGGTTAATGTGACATAACCTGAGGTGTCATTTAATTATTTTTAACTGTAGGTATGCAGTTGCTGTAGTCACTCTCATCTTCAGTGACAGGACAGGTATTAATCACTGCTGTTCATATTGGCTGTACTGGCTTAAGCTGAGTCTCCATTTTTTTGTTCTTACACAGTCTGCTTTAGAGAGTAGGTGGAATACTACATGTATAGGAGTGTCTTGCATCCCCTGTATAACCCCCTGGCCTGAACTTTGGTCAGGGTAATGTAAATCCTGTTTCTAGCCATCTGGGGCTCTCCAGAGTGCAAAAACATGATGGGATTTTGTATGTTTCAGCCTAAACTACTCAAGGTAACACCTTTGTTGTGACAGGTGTTATCAGCATGGTAACAGATATCCATTGGTGAGACCTGACAACCAGCAGTGCCATGGGGCACTGGGCCAGCACAGTGTGGTGAAGGCTGACTGTGCTAAGGATAAACTGTGTAATTAACAGGAAGTATGTGTTGGGCTTCTTGATGCACTGCAGTTTGCTTTCAGACATTTTCCTGAAGCACAGGACACTTGTTTAGACCATTGTTAGTGGCCATCACCTGCTTCTTAATGTGGATAAACCAGTGGTGAATACTAGTCATAGCCAGAAGTGACCAGTTATCAGGTACTGCCAGATCTTGGTGACCAGTCCCTGTAAACTCTCGTGTTTATTTCCATGTCTTTTTTTTCTTTTTTCTTTTTTTTTTTTTTTTTTTTTTTTTTTTTTTTTTTTTCTTTTTTGAGACAAAGTGTCCATAATCCAATAAATGAGCCATAAGCAACCTCAATTCCTCCCCTCTTTGTCCGGAAGTCAAAAGTTTAGCCAAAGCTATAAACTAGAATTTGAACAGTTTGTTCAAATGCTTTGTTTGCCTCTCTTCACTCAGTCAGGAGCTTTTGTAACATGTATGAAGGAGCCCTCAGGCTGGGGCAGCTGTGGGCCTGACTGGCTGAGAAGCATTTGTTGAAGATGCTTAGGGGGGAGATAAATGACAGGAGATATGACTCAGGTTTTATGTACATCTTTAGGTTTAGAGGTGTAGAGTGAAACCAGATGGGATTTCTGATCCAATGGGAGAAACACAGTGCACAGGAAACCATCTGAAGTGAGGTCTTTTTCTCCTTTGGGTGGGACAGGCTGTTCTCATCTCACTGTACTGACTCTGCTTAGTCTCAAGTTTATAGCACTACACTGGGCCATATGAACACGTCCTGTGCTCTTCATAGTCCATCTGTAAGTTTTATCCCAAGGTCTGAAAGGTTTCAGTGACTTTGTACCTTGCATTTCTTCAGTGGGGCTCTAGAGGACAGCTTTGGTTGCTGCTCAGGACAGAGACCCCATTTATCTCAAGGCTTGAATATCATTTATTAATGTTATGCTCTCTAAGTCATGCTGTTCAGCTTTGCCCATCACCAATTCTCAGTGATCAATATGAAAAATAATGCACAACCCTTATCAGAGACACATTTAGATTTGTAGCTATCCAACAGAAAGAAACAGCTCTGCTGCCTTCTACTCCCACATTAGAAAGTTTGTAGTAAGAGCAAGTCAAAAAACAATCTGCAAATGGACTGAGAGGCAAAGTCAGAGATGAGTTCATGACTTATGCTTCCTTTAAGCCAAAGGGACTCAGTCCCTAACCAAATGTCTTTAGCTGTTATTTATTAGATTATTACAGTCTTTTTATGTAAGCCATAATGTGTTTCAGTAGGTAGACATGAAGAACACTCCTCAAACCATGAACTGCAGAAAACACACACCTCAACTGATTTTACTGTACGTTCCATTACTCTTCTGCTGCTGGGAGCAGCAAACAATCATTCCATCTCTCAGGCCCTGTATCCCTGGTTCAATAAGGCTGTCTCTGTTCCCCTCACCAGCCACCTCTTCTGAGCCAACACTCTCCTTCATTTCTTTCCTACTGTGTTCAAGCATCTCCCTATGTTTGATCATCACTGTGTCTCTTTTCTAGTTTATCCTCTCTGAGCTGGAATGACCCAAACTATGCACCCTGTTCACTAAGTCTGAATAAATGGTTTTCAAATGGTGTGACTATGTGTCCTGTTTTGTTTCCTACTCCATTTTTAGTGTTTTTTTAGCATTCTGCTGGGATATGCCACCGTGACCCTGCTGACAATGGAGCTGGTGATTGCAAGACCTTCCCAGGCCTCTTTCCTGAGAAAGAGATAATTGCACATTCAGAGCCTGTCACTGTAGATACATACTTAAAGGTAATTTTTGTGCCCAGACACATTATTTTGCACTTATCAGTGCAAACATTTTGTCATCTGCCCACTTTATATTATGTGTACCTAAGATGTAAGTCTTAGCTGTCAGCATTAGATGTCATTCTTCTGCATAATTTTGTCATGGCATTATTCAGTGCTCTGTCAGGTAGTTTGTGACCAGATTGAACCTCATGAAGTCCCAAAGCATGTCTCTGAATGGGATCCTACTGGTTAACTGCTGACAAAATGACATTTATTCCCTATCTCTAGACATGAGAGGAATGTTCCTTCTACCCACTGATTGTTCAGCTTGCAGGATTGTACCATCTACCCTTTTGTATTTCATAAACAATTGGTTTCCCTTTTAATATGTTGGAAGGCATCAAAAGGATGGATCAACTTTTTCTTTGGTTAGTTTCAAAAACCCTTTCCCTGTCAGTGCTTGGAAATGAACCATATGATCCCTGTAAGTATCAATTAGGTTTGCTTTTTTTGTACACACAATCTCTCCTAATTTGTGTTGTGCACATATTTTTTTACAAATGGCCAATTCTGAGACGCATCTTGTAATAACAGGCAATATCAACTGACAGTTTTTCATCCCATAGGCAATCTGAAGAACACGAGCAAATATAAGTGTTTAAAATGGACATTTCTGAGAGTTTAAAATATGTATGAATTCTGATAATTACACAAGTGACTTTTTAATTGCTCAGACTCTTTAATCACCACTGATTCAGTGATTGCTCTCTTATGTAGACACACAGGGAAATTTAATGGAAGATGTGAAGTTAATTTTAATTCTTATGACATTTTTGAACAGAATCTGACTCATACCTCCCTTTAGTTTTTGCTCAATGTTCAACAAAAAGGTGAATGTTTTTTATGATGGACTATAAGCTTTTGATTGTCCTGCTAAGCAGCAGCTGCAAAATCTGATGCAGTTTAGTGTGTGACAAAGCTGAATGTCACACAATAACTCATTTGAATAGGAGCCAAGCTAATATTCCTTACTGGGGAAACATGCTCACTAAAATGTTTTTATGGAACTAGGATGTCAGATTCATGATGGAAATTTGGAAACTCCTGTTTTGGGTGCACTGAAAATGAGTTGTTCAGATGAACAAGCTATTTATACAGACATGTGGTCAATACTGGACACTGGTTTAATCCTCTAGTAATCCAGACATTACCATATGGACAATCTGCATAGATTGATCTGATGAAGCCTCACTGAGTAAATGAATATCCTGCTCCAGTTAATGTGCTGAGCTTTTATGTTAGCTTTTATGAGGAGAAAAAAAAATGCTTTCCAGCACATAGTTTATTTGCAGTGACATATAAAATGAGACTGATGACAATTGACACAGGTTTAAGGCAGCTTGTTTGACAAGCAGCTCATGATGGTTAGGACAGTTATCTGGAGGGCTTTCTTTCCATACTTCATTGCTTTTAGCCAATGCACAGCCTTTCCAATGTGGAACCACCTCTGCACATACATATCAGAGAATGCACTCAGTTTTCTCTTGAAGTTTGCTTTCAGTGATGTACCCACAATAATTTTGTTTAATGCCATAATGGGTTATTTAGTTTTGTTATCGACCTCTGCTTTCTCAATCTTCTGTCCTGTAAGGAACTGCCATATTCCTCCTCTGTAGTTCTCATTTCCCAGGGCATATACAAAGGCATCCACCGTTGGCACAGTCTTGGCAATAAGGGCAGGAATCTGTCATGAGACACAATATTTATTACTCTCTAGCACACTGAGAAACCAATGTGCTGATTTCATCTTAAGTTTCCCTTTACCAAAAAAAGGCTGTCTCCAATTGCATCAGCTTGTTACTCCCAGATGGGAGAAGTAAAAGCACTTTGACTGGTGGGAAGACCTACTCAGGAAATTACAGTTTCCAGGAGAAAGAATTTAGGTTGGCATTGCCTGAAACAGGAATAATTCAGTTGAGAATGAATACAAATGCTTAGGAGGAGTGAAAGGTGTGCCATGGACATCTTTGGATGGATAAACAGGCTGATGTTGCTAACACATTTAATCTGGGTACTGAATACAGTAATGCATTTGGTGACCTGAAATTGGGCTGATTCGGGGGTACAGAATGAAAGTTGAAAAGTTTGTTGTGATATTAGTGACCCCCAGCAGTGGCTTTGTAGCCAAGACTCATAGAAGAAAGGGGAAAAAGGAGGCAGCAGAACCTTAGGAGCAACCAATTACAGCTTCCTTGAGGAGAGAGAAGTATTAGAAATATGAATGAGACAAACAGTCTCTTTAAAAATGAAAATTCTGAGCTGGTACCTCCCTCTGGGAAGGACACAAAAAGCTCCTACATGGCACAGAACAGTACAGGTTACACACCCCTAACTGCTGAAGAAAAATACCGCTGACTTCCTAAATTTTTGCTTGATCAAAGCAGTAATGCAATGCCTGTCATATCACTGTGCTTCCCTGTTTTCACTAAAGAATGGTAGATGAACAGAAGGCTTTGAGGAAAAGGATTACTTAGGTACGTTTTTACAAGTAAAGGCAGTAGTGAGGAAATTGGCATTTTTCCATAGAGAGAGTGAGACGAGAGTGAGGGGAATGTCATTGTTTGGGTTCTGAGGTGGCACCGACATACCATGCGGTATTTTGGTGGAATGAACATCACATTTTCCACTGCTGCATAGGAGCACAGGAGGCAGTAGGGACCCCAGCAAATGACCAGTGTCTTCAATGGTAAACCAGTATTAAACTGAAAAACAAGAGCAATAGGTATCTTTATGTTTCACAGTCACACACTGCAACAAATGGATGGGAGAGGTCCTGTGGGACCATGGTTTGTGTTCAGGAGCAGGAGAGGATCAGCCAGCAGGACATGGGACAGAACAGTGTGGCAGCACCAAAGCCCTGATCCTGGGTGTGGGTGGGGAATGGCACAGGTGGCCAAACACCTTATGGTAGATCAGATAAATCAGTGTGTGCTAGATATAGAAGCCATGGCCAGTAACTGCTGCTGAGGGGAAAGAACAATGTGAAAATTTAAAAGAAGATTAAAAGGAATGATATTTTGCTGACTTCCTAGATAGTCTTGCAGACAAACTGTATGAAGGCACTGATATGCTGGTGCAACAAATGGATGCAGTAGCTATGTTGTTGTAGGAGGATTCCTCTGTCCTTTATGCTAGGGCCCGATCCATGGTGTTCGTAGCCAGCTGTTCCCAAGTATCTTATAAATATTAATGACTAAGGAAGTGATAATTGAATCCTAAAATTTTCTGCATTGTAGCTGTCTGCACAGCTACAGAGTATTGTGAGAAATAAATCACATGCTATTGCATACAAACTCACTGGAAAAAAGTAATGGACATAATAATGAACACTGAGATTTGTTCAAGAAATATACAGAGGGCACATGTATTTATTCCAGTCAGCTACAAACAAGTCTACCTGACTGTATCTGTCAATATAGTATTTCTCTTGAGACCTGACTGTCTTTACTGAGTGCAGGGGTTGGGCTGTGCCCACCAGCCATGCATGGTGCCCCAGACTGTACAGTTTGCACCTCAGCAAACAACTCACATAATCACCACATTACATTCCCATAAACCTGCCACACTGAAACAATTCCTTTGTTTCCAGCTCATAAAGATTTCTGAATTTCCTCAGCCTAGTGTTAACACAATGTGGGTGGGAAGGTCCTTCTCCCCCCAAGGGGTGTCTGAATGTTTCCTTGCAGAGCTGTAATTCTGTCTGACTTCCTCAGCCATAAGCCAAAGGCCTGTAGCAAAGCAGGAAATAACAATCCTTCCTGAGATAAATTTCTCTGGATAAATATTGATATGATATTATCATATCATATCAATTATTCTGTATGCTCTGTGTTCGTTTTTTGGGGAGAGTTGGACCAGTGTTGATGGAGGAAAATCTTAAGGATCACTGGTCCAACTCCCTCTTTGATGGGGAACTGTTCACAGCACTAGTTGGGCCAAATGTGGCAATCTGGTAAAATGTTGACATTTCCAAGGATGGTGTTTCCATGAACTTTCTGAATGGCCCCATCCTGTGTTGCACTACCCTCCTACTCAAGTAGCAACAGGGAGTTAAGGACAGAAGGAGCTGAGTCGAAGTCTTTGTGAAAGAAACTGTTTTTTTTCTAAGGACTTTGTCTCTACTGAACACAGCCTTATTTTTTCAAGATGATTGCAAGGGTTCAGGGAACTTTCTTACCTTAAAGTGCCCAGTTTTTCTGAACTTTTGGTGTATGGACTGATAGGCTGTCAGCATGATGAAGCCTGGGATCATGAAATTGAAAGTAGACAGAGCAAAAAGGAATGTGACATAGTTTCTGGAAAAGGTGAGGAGGGAAGAAAAAAGAGGGTGTTAATTCAACTCTAGTGCATCTCTGTAAACTTGCTGTAAGTATTTACCAAATTGTAATTTTAAAATTGCTAAAACCACTTTTGTCAACATGCTTCAGGTTCAGCATTTGCTGAAGGCCAATTAAGGTGTGCCATGCTATTGTGTGTGGGATGAATAGTATTGTAGAAAATCACAACAGGTGCTTGTCTTCTATACCCAAACATCTCTACTCAGACACCTGTGCTGGCCTTCATAAAGCCAAAAGCGATCTGAAAGTGTCTCAAGCCCTAAACCCAGAAAAGAGGCAGTGTGTAGATGAGTGAGGGAGTGGCAGAAAGCTGAGCACCAGCCTCTCCCACAGGAGAAGCTGACTGGAGCTGTTCTGTGTGTGCCACTATGCGAGTCCTTGGGAGATGCCTGCCTTGTCCCAGCTGCTGGGGAGGGACATCTGCTCCAGCAACAGTGGTGGGCACAGCTGGGGTGGGTTGTGTGCCACCAAGGCCATCCTAGGGGATGGAAGCCTCCACTCTGCTCCTGTGGGAGCTGGCCCTGGCCCTCACCTGTCCCCTTTGCTGTAGTCCAGGGTGCAGCAGGTTCGGAGGGGTTCGTAGTCGTATTCTCCCCACCCCAGTAAGGGCATCACGGACCAGAAGGCAGCAAACAGCCAAGCAAACACCATCATGGAGGCAGCTGTGCTCCACTGCAGCCTGCTCCCTGTTGGAAGAGGAAAGGGGGTCTCCATGCCCTGAACAAAACCACTGGAAACAGCTGTCAGGCCCTTGGGCCTCAGGCAGAAACAAACAGTTGTTCATATTTTGTATCCTGAAGCTGACCTGAGTCTGGAGGAATCAGTCTTCCATAAAATATGAAGGAAGCTCTTAGGAAACAGCAAACCGTACTTCCCTTTTGTGTGTTTTACTTGGACAAATGCTGTATTGCTGCTCAGCTTTGTACCACGCAGGAGATACAGCATCTGTTACAAACATTATATTCTTCTGTTCTGGGAATGTGTTAAAAGACACAGATGAGGCAGAGAGTAGAATGAAAAGGATGATGCAATAAATAGTGTTTGAAGAAAGAGAGTCCCATTGCTGTATGGGATAAACGTGGGTCAGATCAGAAATGTGACTCTGCACACACTCCACAGCCCCTGCCTTATTCCTTCCTGCCTGGCCAGGGGTGCATGACATGTCTGGATATCTAATATATCCTGTTCTAAAATTACTGGTCATCAATATACATGTGGCTATACATACACAACCTGAGAACAGAGCTTGTTCTAAAAATACTACTGGACAGGTAATTTTGCCCTTAAGTTCATCACTTAGCCTATAAAAGGAAATGTGAAGCTCAGCATTAGTAATTTTTTTCTAATTCTATAATAAAGTGTTCCCTTGTGCCTATCTCATCCTGTTCCACTGAATAGCATAGGAATGCAATGAAAGATGGGAAACTTGAGAAAACACAGGAAGTATTTCTTCATGGAAAAGGCAGGCAGGCTTCCTTGCTGCTGCAGGATATTGTGCTAGCCCTGCTGCTTGCATGTAAGAGGGTCTGGATAATTTTGTTATTGAGGCCAGTGTCTGTCGTCATGCCCCCACTGAGCTGCCCATGATGCCAGCAGCACCAGCAAGGAGAACAGTGACTTTCCCCAGCACTCCTTTCTAATCCAATCTCCCATTAGGGACAAGTAATGGTGTAATTTTCACTGAGCTTGGGAAGTAATCTTTTTGTCTGTACTTAGACAGCAGCATTCTGATCCAGTTCTGATCTTTCCCTGAGAGATGAAGGATTTGGGATGTGGGGCAGACGTGGGTGGCTTGTGGATGAAGGACACCTGGGGAACATGTAGGCTGGAGATCCCCGTGAGGCAGCAGCTCCAGGAATAACCACAAACTCTACAGTGTTGTACTGTTCTTGTACATTTTTAAAAAGAAAAATAAAAGGTGTTAGTGAAATTGCTCTTTTACAGGAGTTCTGGTTCCATTCCTCTCATTTTTCTTATCTCCCAGAGGTTCTTCAGGGAAAAAAATTAAAGTTTGAATTGCATTAAAAATCAACTTGGAAAATTTGTTTGGTGCAGGTGTTCAAAAATGAATCATGGGAAAAGACAGTTGTACATATTGCAATCTAAATACCAAGGAAAATGAAAGAAAATACTCCATATGAAATACTCTAGGGTTTATATTTGGTATTGCAAAAAAAATTCGATTTTTTTTAGTAATTTAAAATGTAATTTTGTAATTATTACTAATGATGAATTGTTCATAATGACTACTATCTGTCTATCATATGATTACTATATTGAAGATATATTTTGGCTGCAAATGCTTAAATACTGCTTTGCAATACTCACATAATATGACTATAGAATTGCATAGATGAAAATAAAATAATAGTTTTTGATTTAGGGGACTAGAGATAGAAGTGCAACTTTTTAGTAATTTGTAATTATTCTTAAACTCCCAGTCCAAAGAAGCAATGTAGCCTAAGCATCTTATTACTTTAGTGTTTTTGCTTTTTCTATGAAAAACTGTAGGGAGAAGTTTATTATAGTTACTCTTCTGTGGGAATTAGGGATCACCATTTTCTTATTAGATATAGAATAAAAGGACTATGCAATAATGGAGTCTGGCACCAGGCATGTCTCAGCCTGCCTTTGGAGAGCTCATTTCTGGGGCTGAGCTCATCTCTCTCCTCTCACACGTAAAGGGCCCCACTTTGGAGGCTTGAAGAGGAGAGAAACAGAACTAACAAAATTAAATTTTTCCTTTTGGCTTTGACCTTTTGCAAAATGAGATTAATGGTGAAGTAGACCTGGTGAAATCAGCTGCTGGTTGACCCTTCAGAAAACATTTACACACACATCAGAAATAGCTAAAAACGTATGAATGTAAAATTAAACAAGCTTGAGATTATTTTAGTTTTACTCAGAAAAAAACACTTCCAGTACAAGAACAGTGAAAGAATCATGCTGTGTTCATGTGGAAAAAAAGGTCCTCCCCTGAGAAGGCTGAGAGCAAGAGCAAAAGTTGAGAGCAGTTCAGTTGTTTTTGTACACAGCAGGTAATTGCTTTACCTTAAATGTTTTTTCTTGGCCTGATAAAATTTAATGTAACAGCCATGCAGGTCCTAATTCAATTAAATGCACACGTATGGGGTTCAGCATATGCTTACAGATGTAATTCCTAATTAGGGCCCAGTGCTGGCAGTTTGGTCCTATTAAGTCTAATCACTCTTGTGCTCTGTTTTTGTCTCATTGAAAAGCAAAAGGAAAGCCTCTTTTCCACACAGTGAAATATTAATGCAGGGAATTCTAAACCATTTCCCTAATTGCTTTGGAACAGAAAGACTGCTCCCCCATCATTCAAAGATTACTGAAATTGTGATGCCAAAAGATGAACTTTTAGCAAGTGCTAGATAGAGCATGGAACCTTAATCCTTTTTATCATGAAGGCCAGTTTTTAGTGATATAATCATAAACTACATCTCGGGGTTTAGTTTGTGGAAACATGTATGAATGGTTTTTTTTTTTTAAGATTTATGTTTTATTCAAACATTTAGCTGATTTTCACAGACTGAAAAATACATCTCTGTCACTGTGACTACCTTTCAGCTAGATTTCAGTCTGCTGTCCAAAAGGAGTGTCTCAAATAAAAGGATTTTCTGTGATGGAGGGGAAAACCAGTCCTTTTTCCTCATTCTTGCAAATGATTAATTTATAATAGCTGTATAATATATATTATACTATAATATATATTATACTATACCATACTATAATATTATATTATTATTATATTCCATGACCGTATTGGCTTTTACCAAACTTAATGGCATGCATCATTTAAAATTAGCTAGGTTTGTCAAAGACAGAAATATCTAAAAAGCTGATAAGGGAAAATATATATCAGTCATAAATAAAATAGGTCTTAGCACCTACTTTATCTGCAGTGCAAAAAGCACCAGTCACTGGTGCTCACTTTTTGTATTCATTTTCTGTAGGAATAAGAAAGCTGTAATGTGCAATAGCTTCTTTTGTGCATATTATTATAAAAATCTCTTTAAAATAACTTTATCAAGGGATTTTTTTACTCCATTTTTTTTGTTTAATTTTGCTGGGGCTAACAGTGATCTTAGACTGTCTTGGTGATTACCTCCTGCTTCAGTGAAAAATGCAACATCTCTATAAATATCAACATTTTGTCAGGGAAAACTGATACAGGTGCAAAACTAGATGAAGGGAATGTGGCAGGGGGCTGCAGTCAGTGTGACAAGAGTTTAGGACTTACTCCTAATTTGACAGAGCTGACAGCTGCAATTTTATCAAATGGTAGTTTGGTAATCTTTGAATACTGATATAACAACCCAGGCTACCTTGGTCATTAAGGATTAGATAAAAGTCATTGTAATTCTACTTCTAGAGATTGAATGCTTCTGTGAAATCCCTGCTGGTTTTGTTTGTCTTCTATAATATTGAGAGAAGTACTGATATAAATCACTTCTGATTTTGTGTTTCCCCTCAATTCTTAAATGCAAGTTAAAATTCTATATTTTTTTTCTTTCCTTTTAAATCTGTAACTTTATGCTGTGCTTATGAGCTGATCAGGATTCTTCCCCTCTTCACAAACTTCTAATGGCAGTATGGATGGAGTGTGAATGGCCAGAGAGGAACTGACAATGTCTACCTTGATCTAAACTGTCACCTTCTGTTCTGAATTCTTGGCTGCTGAGAGACAGCTTCCTCAGAATCTGCCCTTTTCTTCTTCACTGTCAGGCACTAACATATAGCTACTTCTGTTTTCTCCTTTTCCCTCTAATGATCAAATTTTAAAATCATTTTTTTCTCATCTTGCTGAGACTAACATTGACACCCTTCAAACTCTCCTGCTTTTTCTCCTCTTATTGCATACTTTTAGGTTATTTCTCTAGTTCTCTCCTCTTTGCTGTGAAAGTAGCAACTCATAGATCCCAGAGCCACACTTAGAGGATGAAAAGAGTTGCCCAGTGTGGTTGCCTGGAAGATAGAAATTCAAGAGAGGGAAGAGTAAAATATCCTGACCTTCTCTGTCATGTGGGGTGATATTATAATATTATTTTCTTCTATATGCAGAACAATATCAACCTGATTTCTGGCAAGTGACTTGTGTAGTTATCAATACACTTTAAAGGTAGTGCTTTGTCACTTAGGGCTGTGCTGATTTCCAAATCAAAAAACCTGTTCAATTTTCAGAATATTGGTGAACAAATTCATGGTATTAGCGTCCAGAATGGTTGTGAAGTCCCAAGTTATCCTATCATCATAGTAATCTCTTACATTCTCATCAGCTCTTTCTTGCCAAAAACATGGATAGCAAATAATCAAGTGCCAAGCTGAGGAATGTCACAACAGTTTTCTTTGGAAGCTGTTAGGATGTAACAAAAAACTGGGGATGGTGTAATTGAGCCTGGAAGGAATACCAGATTCTGGGGAATGAAAATAAAAGGCTGAGAGCCTTGTATTTTTGGTAAAGGTATTTTGAACCTTCTGTACAGGCATGCAACTTGCACCAGTGTCAACAGGAGTTTAATGTATGGATTGAGAACACAGTACAGCCTGTGGGCTTGGTGTAGCACATCTATGAAATATGACTTAATCTTTCTTGCAATCAGCATGTGAAGAATTGAACTAGAAGGGGCTGGTTTTACTGGAATAACCACAGGGCATGAACACCTTCTGGGTTTTTCATTTTGTTTTGTTGTTCAAAATGTTCACTTATAGGAGCCATGTTTGGCCATCAGTAAGTAACAATTTGAGCAAAGTAAAGAAGTTTGTGCCTTTAGGGTCCTTCTGCCTGTGCTCTTAATGTAGTGCATGTTCTTCACTGGAGGAGTGCATGACACGAAACCATTAAAGTCAATGTGGCAGAGAGTAAAATGTCTGTCCCAGACATGCTTATTTTCAGGCTCTCCCTCATAAAATACAGATGCTCCTCTTCCAGCTCCAAATGCATTTCAGTGTTCTAGGGGTGTTAGTATGGATTTAAATCTTCATTATTTGGGGCCTTTGTCTAGACACAAAACCCAAATTTCTTTGCCTGAGCTGAATTCCTGCAAAAATTCCAGAACAAAAAAAGTTGGTAGCCTTTCCTCAACAGGATCAACAGACTGACCATATTCCCTGTGTGCTTTGGGTGTGTTTTGCCATCTGCTGCTGGAATCTCATGGAGGCTTTGTCTGAAAGGCTCTGTGGGTAAAAAGAGTCTCTTGCACCCTAAAATGCCTGTGTGTTGCACAAAGGGGCTGCTGAACTTTGTCTGCCCAATCATGCCTCTGCTTGGGCTCTGTTCCAGCCACCAGCCCTGCAGAGACAGCTCTCTGCTTACACCAAATCTATCTATAATTAGTAAACTCTGCAAGGACATGATGATCTGTTTGGTACACAACAGGGTGCTGGAAGAAAGCCCAAGATGTATAGATTTCTCCTCAATATGAGGAATTGGATTTTATTTGGGATTTTGTTTTAAAGATTATTTATGGATTAAGAGAAAGCACGGCAAGGGGGGTCACAAATTGGATGTGATCTGGAGAAACTATCCAGTGTGTAAGAAAAACAAATTTATACGTAAGATACACAAATAATAAGTATGTGCTTGCTTTGATTCTCAAAACCCTAAGCCAGCTCAGAAAACTAATCATGCCTTTTGCAGGATGTGGGTAAGGTTGTGAGGTAGATTGTAGCCCTTACTTGTACAGTAGTGATGGTATCTGTCCCAGGCGACGGCGGCGCTGGAGCTAATGCTGGCCAGTGCTGTCAGGAAGCCATGGAATCCATGGATTTGACAGCCATCAGAGCCATAGGGCCAGTATCTGTCAACAAACAAGGAATATATTAAGAGATAATAGAAAAAAAGGTGAAGACAGGTTTGGAAATGGCATTAACAGAGAGGGAAAAATGATTGCCTGTGCTCATTCTGAGAAACACTGTGAAAGATGTTACTGTGCTTGCTTTTAGGCATTTGCCAGCATTTTTCTTGCTGTGGTGTCTCTTACAGTACAACAGCTGTTTGTACTCTTAATACTGAGAAGAAAATACAACCCTGCATCTCTGTATTGAAAAGTAGGGGGTTTGAAATTTGAAATCTACATTTCATCCAATTATCCAGATCATCAAGACTTGCCTCCTCTGTGAGGAGACAATTTGTCAATGTGTGCAAGTCAGTGCAACACACAAACAGATAAAGACTTGCAGACAAATTTAGGATCAGTCTAGCGGTTTAGTGAGGTGATATTTTGATAGTCAAGTAGCTTCTATAACCACTGGTAAAGCTGTTTGGCTAAATGTCTTCTCTAGTTAGTCTTATAATCTGTCAGTGATTATATGCAGTAAAATCTGCTTTTCTGCTTGTCTGGTAGAACCATGTAGGGTTTTTGTTTTGCTGTTTGAGATTGAGGGAATGAGAAGGTTAGCTGTGACTCATGGTAGAAAGGGAGCCATTTAATTGTTTAGACCTCTTACAACTTCAGCTCTTAATTTTCATGCAGCTCTTCCTCCATGCTTTAGGAAAACCTTTCTGCATACCTAAGGAAGCTGGAAAAGGCAGCAATGAACGCATTGATGCAAATCCCACAGTCGGCCAGGGCAATGCTGAGAACCAGCAGATTGCTGGGCGTTCGGAGCTCTTTGATTTTTCGGAAAGAAATAATTGTCAAGCCATTCAGACAGAATCCAAGCAGAGCTGAAAGACAGAACCATTTTGGTGTGATTCAACTGGAAAGGGAAAGTATCTACAACGACACTGCTCTTTCCTTTGATGAGGGAACAATAACTACAGTGGATTCTTATGCACAGGGAATATATCTGTAGTGGTCAGTCCGCAGGCAAGTTACAAAGGCTTTCAGAAGAGAAGTCATAGGTGACAGCTCAGGCCAGTGCTTCAGATTTCATCAGTCATGGGGAGCAGAAGCAGCTTGATCTTATTTGTGATTCTGCCTTTTGTTATAATAAGAGAAATTGGATTTTCAGGCTCCATGCAGGGACACATGGTTCAGGGTTCAGAGCAAAGGAGATGCAGAGGAGGCAGTTTCAGGAGACTTGACAGCCAGCACATGCTGCTGGTGTACATATGTCCAGGCCTAACTTCGATAGAGAAATGGTTTGTATTTAATATTCATTATAACATTCTTTTTGTTTAAGCACTGAAGTCCCTCAGCCATGTTTCAGTCATCCTGCCTCTCTTTGGGCTTCTGTCTCAGGGTAGCCTACACAGTACTTGAATCACACCAACTCAATCTTATTACTGCCCCTCGTCAATAGACTATACATGGAAAGGAATAATCTAATTATGAAAAGCAGTCACTGATAGATTCAAAAAAATAAATTCATGTTGGTCCTCAGAGAAGGATCCAAGCAACCCAAGCTCTTCACCCAGCACTGAGCTGTGCCACTCAGAAGCCCATCCTTCACTGGTTTAAACTCAAGCTTTGTCCTTTAATGCCCTTTCCAAGGCGACCTGAATTATTTTAGCTCTGATGAGGCTCTGACTTAACATCCAGTCTCTGTATTTCAGTGAGATGAAAGGCACTATGTCTTTGTGTTCTTCTTGGAAAAAGAAATTATGTTGCACAGAAAAAATCCATATCCCCTAATTCTGTAAAGTAGTGTAGTTACTTATGCTTATTGTCTTAATTCTGCAGTTACATAAGATGGATGATTTTTTTCTAGTCAGAAATCCTGCTTCTACCTTAATTGCATTAATGGCTGATGGCATAACCATAGTAACAGCTGATGTGTGTCTATCATTACACAACATATACAAAATATTTCCAGGAGAAATATTTGTAGCCATTTGAGGTCTGCTGTTTTTATTTCCTCCCTGCCAGATTACCTCCCACCCACAGGGTAAAACTGCTGTCAACTCTCCCAAATTCAGAGAAGCCTTTAGGAGAGATGTGTTTTGAGCATATTTAGAGTAGAGCTGAAGAGTTATTCTATACCAGATATTTTCTATCTTCTCCCTGTTTTCAGAAGCCTCAGGCTTTACCAGATTTTGATTTCTTGAAGGTCAGCATGAGTGTACAAATAGAAAACTCACTAAATTTTAAAAAAAAGCTTTGAATTTTTCGTTTTTACATCAGCAGATGTGTCCACTTAATAAAGTGAATGGTGAATGCAACTCATCTCATCACCACAACCTTTTTTTTTTTTTTTTTTTGCAAACTGCACTTAGAAGCTGCCATAAAGAAAGGAGGTATCTTCATTGCCTCTGTCTCAGAGTGTTTCAGTAAGTGAATTAATCCTTGATTATTTAGCTTGGTCTTCTAATCCAAATGACAATATGAAAATTTTACTACCAGTCTATAGGGCACATTCTGCATAAAACCCTATGGAAAAAAACTTGTTTAGTAAACCATAAATGTATTTAGACTACACCTAGTTTTAACTGAAGGCTGCCACCGGGTTGTTTGCT
This sequence comes from Certhia americana, assembly GCA_018697195.1. Classification (NCBI taxonomy): domain Eukaryota; kingdom Metazoa; phylum Chordata; class Aves; order Passeriformes; family Certhiidae; genus Certhia; species Certhia americana. Next base: position 26,411,476 of record CM031862.1, on the reverse strand, counting down.
TGAACTTCCACAACTGCAGGTCCCCAGCAGGCTGCACTCCCCGGCACAGGTCAGGGCTTGCAGGGCCATGGTGCCACAAGCAGGACCCAGCTCCTGGGCTCTGCCAGCCCCCAGAGCTGTCCCTGTCCTCCTGCTGCTTCCCACCCCCCAGGATTGGAGTGCAGATCCTGCCAGGCTGTGATCATGGCTCAGGGACTGTCAGCCAGGCTCAGCCCTGGACTCTGTTTAGGCAGCAGCCTGTCCCTGGGCAAGGAGTAGAAGCTTTTTCTTTTTTCCAAGGAAGAGTGTCTGACAGCATTTCCAGCTTTCCTTTGCAGCCACATACAAGTTCAGGTGCAAGGCAAAGGTAAGCACTCATGCTCCATGTTAATTTATCCCACTCTGATGGTGCTTACAGCCTCTCCCCCTCTGCTGTTGGGCCCCACAATTCCCACATCTCCCTCGGAGCAGCACTATGCAGGAATGGGATCCCAGGCCCTGGGACTGACACCAACATAATCCTAGCTATGGGCCTTTGCTAGCTGCCAGGTAGATGAAAATCCACAGTTTTGTTGCACTCTATCAATAAGTGGCATATGCCTTAAGAAAAGATCACATTAGCTAAATTAAATTGATATGGTTGGTACTTTTATCCAGCAGCCATTAATTGCAGTGCTACCAATGCAGTCTGGATGGATGCTAAAGGTTTACAGGGTTTTTTTGAGCTATCATGTTTGATTGTAAGCCATCACAACCCACAAAACAAGGAGTCCAATTTTATTGAGAGATTATCTGTCATTTCAATTTCTTTCCCCAGCGGAAGATAAAATTGCCTTTAAAAGTCAACAACAAAATATTACATCCCAAATTTCTGAGAAGAGAACTGAGTTGCAAGTACTTCACTGCCACAGCTATGCACAGAACACAGATATTCATGGCAAAGAGCTGGCAGCTCACCCTGACTTACTCACCAGAAGTACTGGTGATGTAGCCACAGTAATCAGGGTCAGCATACCACAAATGCTGCTGTGCACTTCAACTCTCCTTCCCCCCTCTTACCAGAAATAATAGGAGGAAAAAAATCTTATTCCTGCCAAGGTCCCATACCAAACTTACCTTCTACCAGCAGGGCAGTGCCAATGGCAAACACTTCTATTTCAGTGAAGCCTTCAGGGAGAGGATGTGGAGTGACCATTCTTATGGTAAATACACCTAAAGATTTAACCTCTGCCCTCTGTTATAGCTGTGGGGCTGCCTTTTCTCTGGATCTCTCTACTTCCAGTAGCCCAAGGCTTCTTAAAGGAGCAGCTCACGTGCAAACACATGCTGTTATTATATAAAAGCTTTGGGGTTTTTACTCCCACCACTACAATCCCTGCAGGAATGTTATTAATGATGGGACTAGCATCAACCCGCACTCCTCCTTCCCCTGCAAATCGTATTTCAGACACCAGCAAAATGAAAGCATTCATTGCAATTACAACAAGTTCTTTGTAGACACAAGATTAAGAAACCTGTCCAGTTAATTTTGCAACACTGAAAAAGAATTAAACGTTGTGGAACAAAGGAAACATGTAATTGGGGAGTGACCTGAAAAACAAAGGGGCACTCATTGAGTTGATAATTAGAGGAAAAGTATGAACCAATAATTTCTGCAGCTTCCCATCACCCATTTGTTTTTAGAAACTGGCCAGTGTGTTTTTCTGGCAATGACTGTTCTCTATATTAACTCTATATTTCCTCTTTATAACTGAGGCTTAAATTAATGTGCACACTGCCACAGCTTGATTAAAGACCAACACAAATTACTGATTTGGGGCCCTAAACATAAAATGACGTGAGTGCTCAGTGGTGAGCACTCTCAGGAATCACCTTACTGTCCTTTTTGGAGATGTTTGCGGATTGGAGTCTGGGTGTTCAGTGGCTCTGCAGTATGTACAGCATGCAGCTTGTCCAAACTCCAGCTCATTGTTGTAACAAGGTGCCACTAGCATCATAGTTTCTTCTTTGATACATAACTTTCTTCATCCTGATAATCCTACTGCAAAATGGGAGCAAAAAGGGATGTTAGCACAGGGGATATGAGCTTCCCCCAGCTCAGGCCCCACATTGTGCTGACCTGGCTCCCAGTTGATGGAGGTGTCAGGCAGAGTGAATTCACTCCAGATGCCACCAGAGCTTGCTCAGTTCTCCTGACTACATGGTAGAGTTTACATTTCAGGGTTGCATTTACAGTCAGGGGTGTTGGTTGAAGATAGTGGTGGATTTCTTGCAGTTTTCCTGAAATCTGTGCTTAAAGGCTGTGATGCCCAGGAGAACTGATTAGAGCTTCAAGGTTGTTGTGAAACCATCTTGCTGCATTTTTTTGATCTCTGGTATTCAATTTACAGCTCTTTTTGATGTAGGTAATTGCCTTGATACATACGCTCTTAGATTTTGAAGTAGAATTCAGGAGGGCATGGTATTTGTTAGGCTATACAGACGTTTGGTTTAAGCAGAGTAAAATCACATTGCACCACATAAATCCATTGTTACATTTGCCTTTCACTCACCTACATGTCTTGATGACAAAGAAGGTGACAGTCCTGCCTCCTAGCATGGCAAATGAGTGATTTAAACCTGTGCTTTAATAGTGATCCATTGTATGTTCTTGCAAAAAATTAGTGCTAGATCTTGTAAATGTGCTGTAAATCTTCCTAGCATGATAGTTCTGAAAATGGATGGCTCATCGTAATGCTTGTCAACATAAAGCTGCACAGCTCTTGTAGGCTGGGAATAAAGGACACAGGAATTTGAACTGCCCTCCTGAGGGCTGTCAGGTACTTTTGGTTGCCTGCCACTGTACTTCACCTTCGCTCCCAGGCAAAGGTCCTAGATGTGTTACACTGCTGGTAGCTTTTGTGGAATGTATTAAAGTCTGTGGGTAAAAGTAGGTTACTACCCCAGTCCCCTTTATTAGAATGATTAACTTGTTGACTGTTTTTCTTTAAGTATCTTAACAATTTCCATGTCTAAATCTCATCTGATTTATCAGTGCAGAGTCTAATTACACAAGTCAGTGATGGGCGAACTTTCCAGTGGCAGTTCAGCATCTGACTCAAGTGAAATTCATGTTGACAGAAACTTTATGCACCAGTCTCTTAACACCTTTGCTGATGCTGATGTGTTCAGCTGGCTTTCTAAGGGTACATTGAGATAGTATGGCACGATATATGGTCCAACATGCCTGCTAACTTCACTTGTAAGTTCAGATTGTAAATGGCTTTCTCCAAACAAAGAAGAGGTGCAAATAAGGAATAAATTATTGACTTTGGTGGAATCTTCTAATGATAGGTACTTTTCCAGTTGGTAAAACAGAGCTGCATTCGTTTCCTTTCTGTCCTTTTTATGTAAGAGATATCCTCCCATCGTGTATTCCTGTGAAGTCAGGAAAAAATATGCAAATGATAACAGGTTTGCCAAAGACACTCATTAATTCCTTAGTGATGAAATTTTTAGCGATCCCTTTCTATTTCATGCACTCTTTCAGTAGCTACTTGCTCTTTCCAAATTGAGGGGGAAAGGTCTTTTGGTCAACCTGATGTTATCCTCGAACTTTTGAATTATGTTCAAAAACGATGTTATCCTCGAAACGTATTTTGAATTCCACAGATCTCCTTTCTGCGTCAATAACAGATCCATTTCCTTTCACCCTCTCACTAAAGAATATTTCACTGGTTACTAATTTGTTTGCAAGGAATACACAGAAAAAATGTATGATAGGTTCTTGCCAGATGCCCCTATGGATTTCATAAAACTGTATAGATCTGGTGGGAGCAAATTAATTCTTTGTAAAATATGCGTTGGTACAAGCACAACAACAAAGGTGCAGCGCAAAGATAACTGAGTGCTCATGCACTCTGAATTTTCTTCAAGCAATCAATGCAGATTACTGACACAGTATTTTATATTCACAGCAAGAACTTTGCTAAATAAATGTATTTTTATTCCTCTGCCTTCCTAATCCTTTCTTCTGATTCAGATTTAGCCAAATTTGACTTTTTATGTTGAAATATGCCTTTAAATGAAAAATGACAGCATTTCAGCAGAAGTGGGCTGGGAATGCAGTCACCCAGAACTGCAGTTTGGTATCACTGAAATGAGTGGTAATTTTGGCCCTTATGGGAAAAGTTTCTGCCAAGAAAAGGAAACAGAAAGTGTACTGTCTGGAGACCTTCTAGTTGCAGTTGTGTAAATTTGTTACAGTTCGGTAGGCGTGGTAGGGAATATGACCCAGATTGTAAATAGGCACCTGTTGTTGGCCATAGGAGGGCTGATGCAGGGAAAAAGTCATTACACCAATGTGTGGACAGGCATCAGCCCTTTGGAAATGCCTGCAGCTGCACAGTCTGGCAGTGTAACACTGCTCAGTCTGATTTTCTCTGCAGCTGTCTCAGAGCTGTTGGAGGAAGATGAAGTGGTGAAGGCTTGGGCAGGGCCAAGAAAGCTGGGGGCAGGCAGGAGCCAGAGGCTCCCTGTGCTTTGGGGAGGCAGCCCCAGGTGTGGTGGGGAGGGTGCGAGGGACCCAGAGCAGGATGGGGGCCAGGAGTGGGAGGCGCTGTCTGTGCAGAGGAAGGCAGAGGAAAGGGTTCACTTGCAAGTACAGAGAGAGCATCAAGGTCAGGGATAATATCTGGGGAAAGCTCCTTGGCCATGCTGAACAAACATGAAGGAGCTGTAAACTTGGTGGGAAGTAAAAAAGCCAGGAGGGGCAACTTCAGAGTCAGAGCCAGAGCAGTGCTGTGTGAAAATCTCTTCAAAAAAGGACACAGATGCATCACCTGCTCCCCAGGTATCACACATTAGCCCTGTGATTGGCTCCATGACGATGCAGTGCCTGGGACCAGGCAGTGCTGGGAGTGGCTTTCCTGCCTGCTGCTGACCTCAGTCTTTAGAGAGTCAGAACTTCCCGTGGAGCTGGGAAGCATTGCCTCTACTGATTGAGTTACATCTCCAGAGACAGGTAGCTTAATTACCATGAATTGAATATGTAATTCATAAATGTATGTACATCCATCCAGGCTAGAAAATCAATAAAATTACTAGAACATAGATGTCTTAGTCTTTGCTGGATTTACCAATCATGATCAGTATCAAATACATATGATTGTTGCCCTGATCTGTTACCTGTCCCTCAAATGCATTTTAAACACCTATAAATGTGTTCTTCTTTCAGTTAGCCTGCAAGATTTAGACTCATGTACATATTCACAGTATAATGGAATATGCTATCTCTTTCTGCTGAATAGTGCTGTATTTCAGGACTTTGAAGGAGAAGGCAGTCCTACAGAATACAAGATGTACCTAGCACTTAGTGTTATGCACTTAGTGCATTTCCCCCTTGGAGTTGAGACCTTCCCACTGCAGAAGAATAACTTCTCCAGGGATTACAGTTCAAAGATCAGTAGCCAGTTATCAAAAAACCCTCTGCTTTCAAGAGGGGCTTTGGTTGTGTTAAGAGAGGATTTGCACACCAGCTCTCCTGTTTATTATTGCTCTTGTAAACAAGCAGCGTGATTCTCCCTGAACCATTCCTCATGAGTCCATGCTACTGACCATGTATGCAGATGAACTTCTAGATCACATATGAAATAAGCACATCTTTTTTCCTATCATTGTAGTATTGTATATCTTGTTTGTCTCAGCAGCCTTCTACCAGTGTCTGTGCGTCAGGATTTCCCCAAATTTCCTGCTGATATTCACCTCACAAACATTACTTTAGCTTGAATTCTGCATAGCTTTCCTCTACTTCAGTGTAAGATCTGTGTTTACTTTTAGAGGGATTAATCACATCTAAATTTTTTCTCAAATAATACTCATATGTGTTAGTCATCTAGTCTGAGCTAGATATTGTTTACAGTCACTGGATGGAATGGGCAGAGAAGAATAGCATCAAAAAAATAAAAATACACAAGGTAAAAGCTTTCCTTTTCTCATTCTTTGTACCTTTGTTTTGTTTTGTTTTGTTTTGCTGTTCCAAGAATTTTCTTAGTTTCTGTAAGACCTGCAGCATCCATGAAGTTTACTAGAACTGCTACAAAACTATGTACTCAGCCTGAAAAATCTTGAGGCTGTATTCAGGTAAATCAGAGTAGAAAAGACAGAGATTGTCAGACTGGCAAGAGGGCAGCGGGTTGCTGTGCAAAACACTGTGCTCCATCTGCATTCAGGAGCCAGATAAACAATGCTGGAAGATCTTGCAAGGAAGCAAAATAAAACAGCCACTGTTTCCTAAGCAGAGGTGACTCTGCATGGCTTAGACTAATACTATTAAGGTCCAAATCAGAAAAGGTGGTTGCAGTCAGCAATATTACTGCATGACCCCCTCTGTCATGCAGCTGAGGATGCTAAGCCGGAAGTCAGCTAATTTTGTTGAACTGAGGGAACAGTAATGGATTTTAGGCAATAAAGGTATATAGAGATATAGGTAATATATCTATTGATATAAAAGGTATGTAGAAATAAAGGCAATAGAGATATAGGGCCATGAATATAAACCTAAGAAAGCGTCACTCATTTAAAATACATCAGATATGACGATGGTATGTCCAGTCATTAAATTGGACTATTGTGTATGTAGCAGAGGGCATCTCAGAGAATAGAACTTTTTTCACTGAGAATGATGCTGCTGGACAAACATTTATGCTGCTCTAGGTGTATGTTTTGGTAATTCCCTGATAATCAGTTCCTCTGCTGCTTTCCCTCTGTAGAGGAGTTCACAAAGGAGAGAATTTTGCTCTGGGTCCCTGAATGTCCAGTCCTGGTGGAATTTGTCTGTTGCCGTGGGGCCTTTGTAGAAGAAGAGTCAAAGAGCTCTGTGGCCATGGTGGGCTGGCCCACTCCTCCCCTCAGGAGAGTCAAGAGTTTGTGTGCAGCTTACCTTGCTGGCTGCTGAGGGGCTCATTCTCCATTGGAGCTGGAGGCTCTGCAGCAGTGTCATGGATGCCCAGCACTTCTCACCTGCCTCAGTCAGGGCGAGGCCTCTCTGGGAGCAGACAGGGAGACACTGGGTGGGTTGGTTTACACCCCCCATCCTCTGCCAGGCTTTGCCTTGCTGGGCACTGCTGGCCCCACTTGTGGGTTGGCTTCTGCTGAATGGACAGAAATGGGTCAAGTGTGGCATTCGTGAGGGAGGTGTGTGAGTTTATCTCCCCCATGGGTCAGAGGTCTGCTCTTGGCTGTAACAACCACGGTAAATAAGCACAAAACAATTACCACTGATTGACTTGTAATGTGCCATGCCAAAAGCTGTGTGGGTTTGGTTTATTTCTTCAGCATGTCCAGAGCTCTGTTAATGACTTTGGTCCTATAGGTCTGGAGGAGCTGCCTTCATCAGCATTAAGTGCAAGATCCAATTTAGAATGACGTAATGCATTAACGTGCTCTCTACTTGCATCAGCAGGAAGGATTTTCCACTTTACAAGTGCCCTGCCAGAAGCTTCTTGGAGGTGCACTTACCTAATGAAATTGATTTAGTGTCTAGCCTGTGTTGCCTGCTAATAAAATCTTTCATATGAAATCATGATAATAAGGCATTTTATGGCTTTCATTTATGCTAAAATATATTGTTTGATTTGCTTTATGCCATATTTTTCTAAGTATATGGAGAAAAGAAATGAAAATAAATTCTGTCCAATTGCCATATTAAAAATGAGCAACGCAGTGGAGCATGCTGTGTTTATCACTCAGGTTTAGCTTTAGAGTTTGTGAGGAGAATCTTTTGATAAAACATTTCTGGGTTTTCTGGGAAAAAAAATGGAAACTATGATGTCAAATAATTACCTTAATCTTATTAAATACAAAGCAAAAATTTTTCTATGAATTATAACCCCACCTAAGAAATATAAGAAACAGTGCCACATGATGAACTCTGCTGACAGTAGAATTTGACCCCATTTGCTTTGCATTCATTTATAACAAAAATATAAACAGGAGATCTGGTTCTTCTCAGAGAATGCAAACAATGCAAATTCTTACACTTCAGATGAATGACACTTTCTGGCTGCTTCTTTGTATGTTTTTTCCTACAAGTGATATTTTTAGTTTGGTGTGGAGAAGAAACTGTTTACTTCCCTCCCTAAGTAAACTGCACGGAGCACAGTTTTTATGATTTGGAGTGCAGAACTGTAAGTGAAGAGCCTAACTCCCACTAGTTTCATTATGGAACGGAATTGTCTGTCATGAAAAAAAAATGTTTTTACTCTGCACTGTAAAATGTGGTATTGATTTTAAAGTCTCAAATAAATATCACCTGCACTTACCAGGAAATTATCTAATGAAGGTTTATTTTACATTAGATAGCATAATGAATGAATAATTGTTCAGTAGTTGGGAGGAGGTAATACACTTAAGCCTTAAAAATACCATGAAAATCTAGAAAGCTGTTGTACTGCAAACAGTGTTTCAGGAGAAACCAGAATTCTGTGTAGAAGCGAATTCAGTCTGTTGAACACAGCAATCAGATTTTGCTTCCAGTTTTATTTCATCTCCCTGAATTAGAGAGGGAGCATGAATGTAAGCAGAAGCAGCATCTTCTTGAAGCCCACTCATCAATGCGGCCTCATGCAGTTCTTGAAGTGCAGGCACTGGCATCTACTCTTACAGTTTTAAGGATCTCATTTCATTATCTTTGTTTCACCAATTCTCTCTGTTCTCTTCTACCTGCTCCATTCTGAGACTTCACCTCAAGCACAGCATCCAGTTCAGGGACTCCCAAAAAAAGAAAAACCTGGACATGCTGGAACAAATCCAGAAGAGGGTCATGAAGATGATCAGAGGCTGGAGCATCTCTCCTATGAAGACAAGCTGAGAAAATTGCTCTTGTTCAGCCTGGAGAATGGGAGGTTCCGGGGAGGCCTTGGAGCAGCCTTCCAGTACCTAAAGGGAGCCTACAAGAAAGCTGGAGAGACGTTTTGCACAACGGCATTTAGTGACAAGGGGGAATCACTTCAAATTGGCAGAGGACAGTTTTAGATTATATATTAGGACAAGATTTTTTTTACTGTGTATGAAGAGGTGAAGCACTGGAACAGAATGGCCACAGAAAGTGTGGATGTCCCATCCCTGGAAGTGTTCAAGGCCAGGTTAGATGGGGTTTTGAGCAATCAGTTCTAGTGGAAGTTGTCCCTACCCCTGACAGCAAGTTTGGAACTAGGTGATCTTTAAGGTCCCTTCCAAACCAAATCAAAGCATTGTGTGATTCTCTGATCTGTGAAGCCTGAGAAACAGGGGAATATATCTGCTCCCTGTGCACCAAGGCGTTCCCTCCTCCACTTTCTCCTCCAGTTCCTTATGGCCAAAGCCTACCTGAGCTTGTTTCCACACCTCCTGAAGAACCTCTTAGTGAGTTTGCACAGGGTGAGGGCAGACCCACTCTCATCTGAATCAAGCCTGACATGGGTTTATCTGTGCCTTGATGGTTAACCCATCATTTGGTGGTGATGGGTTGATGAAGGGTTGTAAGATAATACAGTCAACAGGGAGGGAAAACTTCAACACCTAAGTGCTGATAAAACATAATTGGGTTATTAGTTGACTGATCCTTTTTCCTCCCTTTTCCTCCTTCCAGAGACACGCTTGTAAATACATTCCAAGATGTGAAACCTGTTAATGTTACCTCTTTTATTTATCTGGTTTTATTAATCTCTTAGCCTACCTCCAGGTCCTTCTCTTTCTTGTTCAGAAGTGACTCTGTCATGTCAAGTAAATAGCTTTCTTGACAAAGTGCAGAGCATTGGCTGCTGCTTAGGCATGCTTTATTGATTGCTGTTGATTTTTACAAATTAAGTTTACTTCTACTGCTCCTGACATTTAATGGTAACTTAAATGTTTCATTGAGGCAAGATTGAGGTTCATGAAAGCAAACCTTGCAATACAGTTCTACTTTCTACAGGTATATTATCTGAGAGAGGTATCTGAGAGGGAAACTCCTTTATCAGATGCATTGAAAAAAAAACAGATGCAAGAGATTAATTATGTTGCATTGCCTTTTCAAGTAGAATTTAACTTCAGATGTTTCAGTCAGTGCTGTGAGTATTGAGCTGAGGCAGAGTCTGGGCAGCAAGGCAAGCTGACCAATGAGTACATTAAAAAAACCCAATAAGTTTGATCCTAGCTTGGAGATCATTAAGGGAACTGAGAAATGGTTAAATCTAGAAACAGGACCTAATGGCAGTCAATGAGAGAACAACTATGGATAGTTAATGGGCAGCACTGCATTATGTTCTCATCTCTTCAGAAATAAATAATGAGATACTTGAATTTCTTTTTGAACAACAGTAAATATAGAATGTGAAAATAGCAGGAGAAAAAGTAATCCTTTGGGCCATCCTCTCAATAAATGATTTCTGCAAGCCTTAATTAATTATCGGAGTAATTTGTGAAACAAGCTCATGTGAAACAAGCCTGTGTGAAACTATGGCACCATAAAATGTCTGTTTAATAGTTAGTCCCCAACCACATCTAGATTACCTTGAAAATTTGAAAGTTCATTACCCAGAATTATTGAAAAGTTAACAGCATAATTTCATTGTGAAGAACACAGGATGAACTCTGCAAGAGAAGAGCTCCATTCCAGACACCCTGGCAAGCAATCTTTGTTAGGAACAACATTGATGTAAGCTTAGTCATTAACTGTCAGGTATTTTGTACATAGACAGGTGTGTTAGTGCTGCAATTCTGAGTGGTAACTTCTCATTATATATTTCAAAAGGAAAAGCAGTGTCAACAGGTCCACAACAGGGAGGAATGCTGTAAAAGTGAGCCTTTGGCTGACCTTAAGACAGTGCTGAGCTTTTCTTAGCATTCCTGAATTCCTGCTACACAGCCCTGCATCAGCTGGCACTCCCCAGAAGGGTCCCTTATCTGAGCTTAGCTGTGTCAGCGAGTCAGAGCACAGTGGTCAGTCCTGCAGGTATGTGCTAGCCCTGGTAGAAACTGAAATATGCACATATTTACTAGGTTATTAACCGTTTATCAGTATTAGTATTGCTTGTTCAATAATTGCTTTATCAAACTAGGAGTCTTTAAAAGAAAATAGAGCCTTTTAATAGCATATATATATATATATATATATATATTAGTGTTCTTAGATAGAAGGCTTACATTCCATTAGCACAAATAACTGTTCTAAATCTTCCCAATACCTCTGTGAGGAAGTATTGCTAATTCCTGGTCAGATAACAGCTATCTTGCTTGTGATGTAGATCCCCCAAAAATATATTTGTTTTTTCCTTGCATGAGAACCCCAGACTGCCAAAAGAGGGTATTTTGAAGGGGCTGCTGAAGGAAGAAACGCTGCTGGTACGGTTCCGGGAAGCAATAAGCACCTTCATGAAAATAACTCAAGTCCCCATCCTTAATCCCTGCCTATCCTTTTTTATCTGATGGACTCAGCGAGGGCTGGAAGATCACAGCGTGGCTGAAAACAAAAGGGAGTTAACAAGATGTGACCGGCCGATGGCTAGAACAATAGGCGAAGCCCTCCACGCTGCCTAGAGCCAGGTGTGCTCCATGCCCAGGTGGCCATGTGGGTGGCGGTGACTCTGCTGTGCTGCTCGGCGCTGGCGGGGCTGCCGCGGGCGGGCGGCTCCTGCCCCTCGCAGTGCAGCTGCGCCTTCCACAGCCTCAGCGAGGGGAACAAGGCCAGGTACGCCGGGCGAGCCGCGGAGGGGTCGGGGAGGGCTGCTGCTGCTCCTCTACAAGGAGAAAATACTGTGTCCGGACTTGGTGGCCATTATTTTTCCAGTTGCTCTGTGCCCTAGCTATGTTTGCAGAGGATTAGCTTCTGAAAACACAGTAAGCTGATTTCAGAGAAAGCGTTTGGGCATCTCCTCTGTGAGAACAGCAGTGACATTATTATTGCCGGTGTAGTGGCAAAAAGGGAATAAAATTTAAATAAGTTTTTTTTTTTTTCACCTTTATGCTGAAAATTCTGTTTCTAAAAGTTCTTTTTCTGCTCTGCTGGCTTGTTGCTAAAGTGTGACTAGATTTGATTTATGTTGTGATACCAAACCCAACAATTTACTTAAAAAATCCTTCAGCTGGAGATTTTAGGCAAAGTAATAGACTTTAGGCAAGAATGAACTAAAAAAATGAAACAGTAACAACAACAGCAACAAAAAAAAAAATAAGTTCATTCTCTGACTGGAAACTTTCCATTAAAAAAAGAAGACAAGACCAGAATGACATCCATCTTTGAACGCAAAGCCATTGTACGTACATTTCTCTGGAGGACTGTTATAAAAGAGTCCTTCTGAAGGGTAAGCACAAAGTATCTGACTTAAAGAAAATAGAGGCCATATTTTCATAAGGTGTGGTTCACAGCAGAGGAGGTTTTGGGACAGATACAGGATTTGCAAAATCCTTTGTAATAAACCTTTTCTAGACTGAAATATTTTTTCATTACTGAAATGAGGTATTTTGGAAGCCTATGAAATAGCTCTACTTTTTAATCTATTTTATGGTGCTATAGATTTAATGCTAGAAACTTTCCCAGTAAGAAGAAGCATGGTAGAGACACAAGTAGCCTGCAATTGTTAAAAGGGAGCACAACAGCGTGAGAGCCAATTATTGCTCCATAAATGTCACAGTTCCCAGGGGAATTTCCTCTCAGTGACTGGAAAAAGCTGTTGTGCATTTTAGTAAGATCCATAATAAAGCAAATATCCATTAGTCCCTTAAGGAGCATAATGCCACTTTTTCTTCTGCATTATGATTCATATTTCTCACTAGAAGGAGATTATCCCATAGATTAAATGTTTACTGCTCACTGACATAATTTAGGGACACTATGAGAAGCATTCTGCTTTACTGCCATGGTATTTCTGCTAGTAAACATTTTGTGACATGACTACACAAAGAAAAATGTTTTATTGAAAGTGGATTTCTGCATTTTTCTTATTTGATAGATTTTTAACTTCCTCAAAATCTCAACTTTCAGCAGAGGGTGAGCAGGATTTAATACCACAATAAAAGTGTTGGGTGAGAGTAATATACTGTGTTTTGATTCTAAATTAACAATTTAACTGTAGGCTCAAATAGCATTTTAATCTGGGAAATCTGCCTGAGTACTTCAGCAATGTTATATGGTTTTGTTGACAGTAGAGGAATAGTTGTTTTCAGCCAAAATCAGTCTGGTTTTGACATCTTTGTAATATTCTGTTTATAAAGGCAGTGTGATAACAAAACATTCCTCGACTGATCACATAACATTTCTTGTGGTGTCCTGTTCAGCAAGTGGAGTGGAACATGCCCATCTAACTTGTTACCTTTTGCGGGTGGCTTTTTTTTGGTATTTTGTTAAGAACTTGCCTTCCCCTACTTGCTGATAGGCAAATTAAAATTCAGTCTGAGAGACCAGTTTTGTTTCCCTTCATTTCTCACGGATCTCTACAATCCCAAGTCACAACTTTTTTTGTATGAAGGCTGCAAAAATGCAGCACAGGCTTTTCATGCTTTGTCCTCTAGAGACTAGAAATGGGGAGTTTTAAATATCTTTAAAACACATAAATCTGCCTTGCTTTCAGTATAGCATTTTCCAAAGAGTTAATTTTCTGAACTTTCACTCCCATGACTATATGTGGTGCAGTGACTGCTACCATCTTTACACACCTTCCATTGTAAAGCAGAGCTTACTCCATGCTGTTTCCAAGGAGTTGTTAGCTGGCTTTCTTATCTTCATTTCTCAAACCAGAGTTCCTGTGTCATATTTAATCTATATAACTTCTTGCTCTCCCACATGTCAATAAGGCTTCTTTTTGTACAGCTTTTGCACTTAATTTTATGGATCCTTTTGTTTTAACCTGCAGTAGGATCCTCTGTTGTACCTGCATATTGTCACTGCTGTCTATCATAAGTACTCTAAAAAAACTGATAGCAAAACCCAACAGGAACACTAAATGGGCCAGATTCAGACTCACACCACTCCAGGAGAGGCACAACACTCTGATCTTTGCAGTGAGCAGTCACATATGACTGACACACATTCCAAGTAGATGTATTTGCAGTGATGATCCAGAGATCAGCCACAAGAAAGAAATGGCCAGAAGAAATCTTGTGAAAAAAGAAAGGCAGAACTAAATCTTGAATTATAATAAGGTTTCAAATCTTTTAAAAATAAAAGAAAGTCACATCTTTGCTTGTCCTTGTCTTTCCCCACCAGGACAGTGCTGTGTAATGACCCAGAGATGACCCTCCCTCCTGTGAACATCCCTGTCGACACAACCAAGCTCCGGATAGAAAAGACAGCCATCCGCAGGGTGCCGGGAGAGACTTTCCACATGCTTCACAAGCTGGAGTACCTCTGGATGCCCTATAACTCCCTGGCCAGCCTCGGTGGGATGACCTTCAAGGGCCTTCGTCGTCTGCAGGAGCTGAGGCTGGATGGGAACAATTTAATATCATTCCCCTGGGAAAGCCTGGCTGGCATGCCACAGCTGAGACTTCTGGATTTACACAACAATGAACTCACCTCCATCCCTCCAGATGCTGCTCGTTATGTCAAGAATATCACCTACCTGGATCTGTCTAGCAATAAACTGATGACTCTTCCTCAGGCACTCATTGCCACCTGGGCCAACCTCCAGGCTGTTCCCTACTTCCCCAATGATAACTCCAAGATCATCCTAGGTAAGAGAAATTTTCACCCACTGTGCTGACCATAGCAAGGACACTGCTCTTATATGTATACAATTCAATACCCAAAAAAATGTGTGCAAATTCATTTGCATATTAACAAACCCACCTCAGGCTCATCACACCCATATTATTATGCCATAAATTTGATTACTTGCTTGGATCTTTCTAGTGCAAAACTGGTGACTCTTGCTCAAGGCTTTTTTTTTTTAGTTATTGCCACTGCCATTTTGGATAGAACTACAAATATATTTAGAGTTCTTCATAATTTGTGTGCTCTTTTCTAATAGCACTGTGTTTGGAATTGACCTATTTTAGGAGAATTAAATAAAAGGATGGATAATTTATTATGCCTAAATTAAAGAGGAATAATGCCACGACTGAGCATAAAATCTGGGTCAGAGCTGCCAGTTTTTCTCTTCCCAGAGCCTTGTTTATCTGTTCACACAGAATTAAACCCCAGTCTACCCAAACATGCCAAGATAGTGCTGCCTTGAAGGGCAGCTATGAAGCTCCAAAAATCCCCTTTTTGGTGGCAGCTCTAGGCTCCTCAGAGGTATGGCTTTGAGGCAATTGTCCATCTTTGTGTCAGGGTATCTCACAGCTTACTCTCAGTTGCAGCATGCCCAGTTGAGGTTTTGAGCACATTTCTCAGTTCAGGAGATTATTGAATATTCTTTAAGCCATTGTTCACTGTTCAAATCCACAGCAGGCTGATGATGGCTCAGAGTTGTTGCCATCTGCATGTATGGCCTCTGCAGGCAGGGCTGTGAGTTCAGGCACCTGCTGATAATCTCAGCAGAGGCACTGCAAGTTTCCTCTCACTCTGGCAAGTACTGTTGCTCTTTGTTCCCTTGATAAATTTAGGGAGGTAAAGTTTTTAAAACCCGATTGCAGTGGAAAGAGATATGAGACTTTAAAAAGATACAAAATACCACATACAAAGCTTTTAGCAGATGTTTCTAAAGGTTTCACTAGCATCAGGAGAGGAGCAGGTGTTTCATTATCCTGTTTTGCCAGATGCAGTAACAAGTTTAGGGCAAAGCTGGCAGTTTGGGATTGCCCATTTAATTCGTGACAAGATTGCCTAGATCATACTTTTCCCTTTTTAGAGTCAAGTTACATGTAAAAATGTTATTCCATTCAATATAGATTAGGAGAGTGTTTTATCAAGAAACAGACCATACCTTGATGCATGTGGCCAAATTGAGTAGTATTCAGCTGTGCACAGGTTGATTGTGCCAGGTTCCTAAAAAATTCATGTAGCCATTTCAGTACAATGCTAAAATTAATGCAGTAATGTACAGCCACTCCAGCTTCTGGGTCCTATCCTGCGGACACCCATAGGAACGAGGCAGATAAAATACATGTTCCTCACAGGAGCAGGCTGGGAAAACACAGCTGCATGTTTCTGTTTCACTGTGCTCATGACTTTTTGTTATTCATGATTTTTTTATGCCTCCATGAGAAACAGAGTCAGCCCAATCCATTCCCTGTCTGCAGTGCATCACGGTGACTCCAGAGCCACTGCTTGCAGACTCCTTCAAGAAGTAATTCCTCTGCTAAGTTGCAGGCTAATAGTTTGTGCCAAGGGTGCAAGCTTTTCCACGTGAGGACTGCCCATGTGAGCCCATGGGACTGTGCTGTGCAGGGCAGCAAAGGCTTTGTGGGTGCTGCTGCTTCAGCTGGAGTAAGGGCACTAGCCAGGGAACCTGAGATCCATTGTCATCTAGTGCATGAACTAGAAACTGCTAGCAAAAATGCCATAGAACAGCAAAGCCAAGCAGAATGTTCATAATTTATTTAGTCCCCTTCACTTTAACATATTAATTTACAAGAACTGACCTCTTGCCAAAACCCATCACTTCCATATCCTCTTCTATGCCCAGGGAAGAAGATATGGAATGCATTTAGAAGAAATTTTTCAGCAGCATCTTTAAAACAATTTGAGGGAATGTTAGTACACTTTTCTTTCAGACAGGTGCCAGCCCCCAGGCACATCCTTGGGCTGTGCATGGAAAGAGAAGGTGCAGCCCTCTTGGAAGGAGCAGAGCTCACTCCTGTGGCAGGCAGGAGGCCTGGGAGCCATGTTCCTGGCTTAGGCTTCAAATGTGTGCCTGGGGTTAGGTGGCATTAATATCCCTAGTGCCAATTCTGCTAGCTAAAATCATTAGAGACTACAACCTGTCCACAGCACAGCTGGATGTGAGCATTTTTAAGTGGGATGACATAGATTTAATCAGAATAGAGCAATTTCTGTTCATGGATATGCATTGCTTTAGTTTCAAATCTGCTTTTTCAGTACTATCTTCACAGTTCTATTTTTAAAAATGTATCATTTTTTTAGAATTGGAATTCAATAGGTGCAAACTGGGAGAGCAGAATAAAGAACAAGGGAAACATTCCAAGAGTCTGAAACGAGTGTCTTTCAATGTATTTCTGTATGTATAGCCTTAATATAGTTATGGCCTATCTGTGTTTTTATATACCATAACAGACATGCTCTTCAATTTAATACTTTAAACAGTTCTTTCATCTTATCCAGTATAAAGTAGCATTTCAGAAAAAGCAACTGATTACCAAAATAATGAAAATAACCCAGAATAACAGGGCTGGAAGAGAACTATGACAGGCAAGTAGGATCAGCTGCAGCTATTGCAGGTGTGAAAACTGGCATGACAATCTGGCTAATATTTTAAGAATGCCCAGTAAGAAGTTTCTGGCCTGTTTGAGACTTCATAGTCTCCTCAGGCCAAAAGAATCCACAGCCCTTCTCCGATGAGGACTTGTTTTTTCATCCTGGAATGAAATGTGTTTATAATAAATTCTTGTTTTGCTTCTTTATGTGCACAAATCATAGTGTTTTCATGATAAGAATAATCCTTCTTTGAACTTAAAGAATACAGTTTCAGATCCAGATTTGGAGATGCTTTAACAAGTCACATTTATTCCATTCTGGCAACTGTGGGATCCATCAGGCTCAGCCAACAGCAGTGGGGGGACACACCCCTCCACCCCACATACTCCTGCACAGGCAGTTCTTGTAGAGCAGGCTGGCAGCCTATCACACTGTCCTGCTGAGAAACAGAAACCAAAGTGGCAGAAACAAAAGGTGCTTTTGGAGTGACTTAGTGCCCTAATTTCTTTTTGACAGGCTTGCAAGACAATCCTTGGGTGTGTGACTGCAGTCTGTATGAAATGGTCCATTTCCTAAATTTCCAGTCTCCTAACATAGCCTTCATTGAGCCCAGGCTGAAATGCTTCACTCCCCGGAGCCTTGCAGGAGTCTTCTTCAGCCAGGTGGAGCTGAGGAAGTGCCAGAGCCCCGTGGTGCACACATCTGTAGCCAAGGTGAAGACCATCCTGGGCAGCACGGTGCTGCTGAGATGTGGCACCACAGGCGTGCCCATCCCCGAGCTCAGCTGGAGGAGAGCTGATGGTGCTCAGCTGAACGGCACAGGTGGGTTTGATTTAGGCTTTTCTGCACACATGGAATGAGTGAGGCAGTCCTGTACTAGCTGCAATCCACTCTTGCATTGTGATTTTCTATAGACTATAAAATTACTTACACAGTGATCTAAATATTACCAGATAAATGTGTGTTATCATGTGTAGGAAGTTGGTCTTAATTTGTTTCATAGCGATTGTGGTGGTGAGACAAGTCGAGGGATTTTCTGCAAATCTGTTGGAGCTAAAGAAATGAAGTATTTCCAACTGTAACAATAAGCTGTATTCAGTTAGTTATTCAGTCACTGAAAAGGCTTCCCACTGAATTATTCTATTATTATATATTCTATTAATCTATTATTCTATTGCTGATCCATTAGCAATCATATCTGGCAAAGAGATGTCTGATGTGAATTCAACTGGGATTCAGATCAGCTGTAGAAGAAAGAAAAGGTTTCAAACATACAGCATTACTGATGTATTAAAAAACAAAAAAGCCACTAAACTGCTGAAGGATACAACACTTCAGTGGGAATGTTCCCAAGGAATCATTCCCTCTGATAGACTGACATGCTCTCCTGGGGTAAAGGTCTGTGAAGAAACCCTGACCACCTGGTCTGAGCACCTCTTCTGTGCTCACCCCTCTCCTGGGGGAAGCCTTCAAACAGACACTGGTTTTGTGGCTGATCATGATTTCATTTCCATTCACAAGAAAGTCTGGAGCTCTAATTGCAAAACTGGTCCTTCAATTTGTGGGGAATTTAGGGGAGAAACCTTTGCTCTGCTGAAGACAGTTGTCCTTAGCTTTTTGTCCCAGAAGTTTTCAGTTCAGGTCGGAGAACTGTTTCAGCTTCTGAAACCTGAAGTTCTCAGGTTCAGGACCTGAACCTTCTTGCCTCCAACCTGCCCTGAATACTCCTGTATCCTAATCCTACCCTGACTTTCATAGAGGATTTCATAGGAAATAAATTGCTAAGTATTGGGTCTGATCTTCAAAGGGTTAGAGGGCTCCTTGGTGCACAGAACAGGGAAGACAGCAATTTTTCTTTCACAGCAGTAGAACCATTTGTAGTAAGTATAATTTTCTGGGGCCTGCACAAGTCATTGCTCTGTTGTGCACGATGTGCAGGATGTAGCAGAGGTGCTCCTCATAATGATAATGTGTACCCATCATGCTGCAAACATCCCTGCTCCACTTGAAAGAGAGCCACCACAAAAAATAAAACAGGGGATGATTTCCTGAAAGCCTATGTTCAGTTTACTTTGAGCCACAACTGAGAATGATGTATTTTGTGCCCCATTAAATCAGATGCTAGCACCTTTCAATAAAAAGTTGGCTGGAAAGATGGGTTATTTCTCAGCAATTAGCAGCTTCTGTGCCAATGCTATAATGTGACTATTTGAAATGCTGGTGTTCTGAGCAGAAAAGAGTGAGAAACAGTCCACAGTCTGTATGTACAGGTAATTGCCACAGGTAGAGCTGCTTTATGTTTTTTAAAATACTCATTTGGTACATAATTAAACTGAAAAAGTAACTTCCGTTACCCTGTATTTTGCTGCCACTGGAAGGGCAATCAAGGGTTGCCAAGGCTGCATCATGACCCCAAGAGGGCTTGGGAGAGGTTTGCATCCTCTTACCTTTGCCTTTCAGACAGCTCCCTGGTTTACCGTTCAGCAGGAAAGGGCTGAGACAGCACATGCCCATCCTAAGGAGGCTAGTTAAATAATGAAGAGGGTGATTTACCGTTATACAAGGTCCCAACTTTTTTTATTTTTTTTATTTTTTATTTTTTTCTCTGCAGCAATAGAAAAAGGCAAAAAAAAGCTAGTTTTACCTTGTAAGTGAATCACCTAAGCAAATCAACACTCAGCTATGTACATATCATTTGGTGGTAAGTGTATAAGGACAAACCCCTGCAATAATTAAGCAATAGAAGGAATATTAACTTTCAACTGTTTTTCCATATACGCTAGGCCAGTCCGTGTGTATTTATTACAAGAAAATCTCCAGTCTGTATTTTCTTTGCCTCCATGGTCTGCATCAAGTGCTTGAATAGATCATGCTGCTGCCTGCTCCTTCCACTCTTTTAAGTATTGTACCTACATCAGAATTTTCAAGCTTTTATTTTTAATGGAAGAACCTTTCCTGATATTTTTTCAAGCTGTACATCAATTTGGAGGAAATAGTATGAAATTTTTCATGTATATTCATTTTGAAGCAGTTTAAATCCTGGCATAATCTAATCATAGCCATTTTCTTAGATTTACCTTGATTTCTTAATGTTCTTGATAGCAAGCGGAAATGATGATTCTTTACCATATGCTTTATCAAACAGATATTTGGTGATGAAGTCTTAATATTTTACAAACATGGAATTAATTCCATTTATTATTGCCTGTTTATTTTTCCTGCCTTGCAGTTCACCAAGAGATTTCCAGTGATGGGATGAGCTGGTCTATCCTGGGCCTGCCTGTGGTCTCTTACCTTGACTCCGGAGAGTACATCTGTAAAGCAAAGAATTTCCTGGGGGCAACAGAGGCGTTCATCTCACTCATCATCACGGACTCAGAAAGCACGGATGACCCTAACTCCAGTGCCAAAGGCGCATGGAATGGGAAGGCGAGTGGGATGGAGGCAGCTGCCTACAATGACAAACTGGTGGCAAGGTACGTTATCACCACCTCCACTGTGCCCACCCTGGGGGCTGGGGCGGGCACCGGAGACAGCCTTCTCCTCCCGGACGTGGCACAAGATAGCAACTCCCAGAACCTGCTGGTGAGCCCCACCGCGGGCCAGCAGGAGCCAGAGAGGATGGTGAGGTCTGTCAGGGTCATAGGGGACACCGACCAGAGCATCACGCTGGCCTGGAAGGCACCTATGGCAAAGAACACCACGGTGTTCAGTGTCCTTTACGCTGTCTTTGGGGAGAGGGACATGCGGCGGATAAATGTGGAGCCAGGGAAGACCAAGGTCACTCTTTACGGGCTGCTGCCAAAGACCAAATACATCGTGTGTGTCTGTGTGAAAGGGCTGATCCCCAGGAAGGAGCAGTGCATCATATTTTCCACAGATGAAGTTGTCAGTGCAGGAGGGACACAGAAGCTCATCAACGTGGTTGTCATCAGCGTGGCCTGTGTCATTGCTGTTCCTCTGACACTGGTGGTCTGCTGTGGAGCACTGAAACGGCGCTGCAAAAAATGCTTTGTACGCAAACCCAAGGACGTCCAGGAATCCTACGTCACCTTTGAAAGCCTGTCTCCTGGGGCCAAGGCCAAAGGTGTGGAAGGAGAATACTTGACCAGGCACACCCCTGACGAGTCCAACAGGCTGCTGTCTGCCCGCTCCAGTGTGGACTCGGAAGCCATACCAAAGATAGAGGGACAGCCTAATGAATACTTCTGCTGACAGCACTAGGCTGACTGTCAGCTCACCCAGTGGGAAGTGGTGAGTATGTATCTGTGACTCTGCTCCAGCACTGCAGGCCACTCTGCCAATGCTTCTGTCTCTTACATGTTCTGGAAGAGGATATAAAAGGGTAGACAATGCCCAAGCTTTACAGAAACATGTTGCTCACACCACTTGGGGTTGGCTGCTTTGTACCCAGTAAAAAGCTTCTGTGATAACGGACTCATTCTCCTGGACCACTTTTTTTTTTTTTTTTTCTTTTCCCAAATGAAGTGTGCACACTACGTGTGAGGAGATTAAGCAACATTTCTGAGTGTGCTCTGTTTGGTGTTGTTTAGGAACTGCTCTGCAATATGCTACGTATTTTGTTCTTAGCTCTTTTGATGTTCTTTGGGTTGACAAGCCAGGGGCATGTTGAGTAATTTTAATAAAAATACTTATGAAGGTGAAGATTGAGACCTTTTACATCCCCCATGTCTGCATGAAACATGAATCTTGATGCTTAATAGATCACTAAATACAGATGTACAGCAACCCTTTCCAATACGTCCAACAAAATTACAACCTCTATGCTCTGAATTCAAATAAGTGTGAAAAGGAGGCAGAAATGAAGAGACAAGACCCAATCCACTCCTAAGAATGCATAATAGAGAGTATTTGCTGATTGTATTTTGGCCGTAAACTCTGTTCTAAAGATAGAGAACAACAGCAAAGGTCTTTCAGTATCAGTCCTAGCTGGCATTTTTAATCTGTATTGTAATTAGTAGATTATGTTTTATAGCAGCTATGATAGATTAAAGAACCATACAATAGCTTACTTTGCACATTGTGTGTGGTGGTGTAATGCTTTGTAACCATGATTTGGAAAACATACCTTAGATAGTTTTGCAAAAATCTCCCAAACCAACCCCGTCACTGCTGCCTGTGGTCCTGGCAAAACTGATGGTGAGGGCCCACATGATCAGCCAGGCACTTGTGATTTAGTCATGGAAAGAAGTTGCACTGTGCAGAGCAGCAGAAAGTGATGTGGAGTCAGACCACTGGCCATGCACACCTCAGCCACTCCTGACTATGGTCTCAGTGGTGGCAGAGTCTCAGTCAAGTCTTTTGCATTTCAAACATTTAACAAGTACATGGACCCTGAAAAAAACTTATCTAATATTAATCTAAATGTACTTTCCTAGTAAGGGTGAACTGATCAGTCATTTAAGTTCTGCAGCTTCACTGGAATTTGAATCTGAGTGCTTATCACAAAGTAATTTCCAGATGTGTAATTTTCCACTCATGTTCCTCATGCAGTAATACCGCATTTTTCTCTTTGTAATAAATATTATTTATGAAGAAAATTATATATGTTCTGCCAAATGTTGAATGGGAAAGATCCAGCCAAGCTGAAATGCTAATGGATAAAGCTTGCTGTTCTGAAATGTGTTTGTAAATTTATTGGAAGGACTTCCACTCACTTTCTGGATGTGTATGTCCAGTGTGGCTTAACAAAATTCACTGGTTGGAATGGAGCCCTGTATGGATTTTACAAGACCTTCTTGTATGAAAGTGTTTAACTTATGTCAGATTACTTGGCCTGATGGAAAAAGCAAGTCATTTGATCTCAATATAAATACCAACAACAGGGGTACATCATGAGAGTTTCTGATAGGACTCCCTGTATTCCATGCATTAATGATAAGGAACTTCTCTTGTATTGGGAGAATTTGTCAATCCCTGTATAAAATAATTCATGCTACTTCTATTACTGGACTGTGTAATTTTTTAATTAATTTCAAATAAAGTTTTGTAAAATTATATATTTTAATGCAACAAATTAACTGATGAAACATGGTATGGAATAGATCTATTCCTTATTTATAAAGTTCATTTGTCCCAGCCTGATTAATATTAGAGTCAGGTAAAAACTGTCTTTCTAGTAGTAGTTTTTGTGCTGAGTTGCAAGGATTGCTGTATGTAAGCCTGGGTCCTGCCCACATATGCAGCAGGAGCACTGGGCTGTGCAGAACTCAGCCTACCCTGGCCCTGGATGGGTAAGCTCCTGAAGAACCAAGGCTGTCCTGAATGAAGTTTTCCTGTGGTGAACAGAGAGCACCTCCTGCCCAAGGACTTCTCTGTAAGTCAGGTCTGCAGGAGCTGACTGGGAGCCACAAGTACTCACTTTCCAGCTGACTGGAGACATGAGCTGGGCCTTGTGCTGCACACGGGAGGAGCAGCTCTCAGCTGCTGGGAGCCTCAATCTGTGAGCTGGCTGTGGAGAAGGCACCAGCTGGGCCAGCACCAGCACTCTGCTTGTGCTCCATCAACGGATCATCCTGGGACATTCACTGTGGATGTGTTCAATTTTACAGACTCTACTGGGTATTTTTTGTACTTTGAATAAATAGTGATCCCAACCAGAATAAACACGACTTAGCTCTCATTCCTGTGCCCACTCTTGCTGTCTCATAGCTGATCACAGTTTATCATCCTAGCTGCTGCTGTTCAAGACAAGCCTTTCTCTACTGCACTAGTGGCTCATACTCAACAGGTTATAGGTACAAACTTGCACAAGCTCTGTCTTGTCTGGCATTGGTCAGAGGACAAACCCTGCACTTGCTAAATTATGAGTGAAATTTCAAACCATTAAGGAAGCTGATGTGACTTCAAGGCTCTGGGTCAGATTTTCAGTGGTATCAGACATGTAAAATTGAATACCTCACTGGATTTTCTGTTTTGTTGTCATGGAAGGGCTGTTGGGCACCTAGTTTCAGCATGGTAAGGAGCAAACCACTTCTGTCTTGATTAAAGTCAATTCTTAAGATGTGCTGTAAGAACCAAAGTAAACATCAGCTATTGCACTCCCTTTTAACAAGCTGGGACCAGATATTACCATGCCCACTAAACCATATTACATTAACTAATTTTTTAAACACTTTGATACATGCACTGTTTGAAACACCCAACTGTAGCCTTCAAATGCCCATGTCCTGCCCAGCAGTGATTTCTAACCCTGAAAGCCGTGGCAGAGGGACTAATTGTAAAGCATCAGCCCAGACTTGATTTCTTACAAGAAGAAATGTCATTCCAAGATGGAGTTTGACTCCCTGGCCATTGCTGGCAGCACACAATGGGTGATCTCTTGGCATTTGCTTTGGCAATCAGTGCAGTCTCTTAAATTCCACTCCCCACAGACCAGCAGACACTGTCTCTGTGGAGACTTATGTTGACAGCTTGAGTTTTAGACAGCTTGTTCTGCATTTTGGCTTCAGCCAGGATGCCACATGATGTTAAAGAGCAGCTGAACTGAGTGGACATCTGCTGTCACAATAGTGACCATTTAATTTACAAGCAGGCATAAACTGGGCTGAATTAAAAAGGCAGCAAAATCCCAGGGCAGTTGGGAACATAAGCATAATGGCTGTGGCTAGCACTGGGGGATTTATTTCCTTTATTTCTCCCTCTGTCCTCCTCTCCCTCCACCCTAATTCATTCAACTTTGGTTAGTGATTCACCACTGGACTCTCAGGTTAACACTGAACCTTCTGAGTACACTTGGAGTTTGGATATATTTAGATAAATGGCCTCTCAAGCAGCAAATAAATATCAGTGTAAAACCAGCCCATGAAACCCAATGAACATTGTCCCATGATACTGACTAACACAACTCTTTGAAAGGCCATTCTCCAGCCCTGAAGAAGACAGGTGGGACTGACAGGAATCCTCATGTGGGAAAACAACTGCAATTCTTTCTTATTGTTTTTTTCTGTTAAGCAATTATTTAAAATAAGGTGTTTCTAACAGAAAAGCGTGGGTATCATTTTGCTTCCTGCATCCCAGGGCATTGGGCATTGTGCATGTGTTCTGTGCCTGATGATGTACATGGAAGGAAACTCCAGTAGTTTATAAACCTATAAATAAGTAACACTTCACTTTTCATGATTTTTTTTAAGATATGACTTATCTGCCACATACTTTAAGATGCTCCCCGCTGACCACAAAGGAGGGTGGGAGGGTGGCAAAGAAGGGCCCTTCCTTTCAAGCAAAGCAGGTTTTGGGCCTTGAAAGTGGTGGATACCTCTGGCTGTCCCTCCTGGGGCCATCAGCACATCCAAAGCATCCCAACCCAGAGCTTCCCTGGTGCCATGCGTGCTGTCTTCTATCTCAACTGCCTTGAATCTCAGACACCGATGGGTGTCTCCATCCCTGATTGCTCCCACTTGTGCAGCATGACTGAACATGCCCATGATTCAGGGGGGGGGCTTCAGCCACTGATCCCATCACAGGCATGTGTCCCATCCCCTCACAAGCTGAACATATCAAGGCACTGATTTTCTTCTGCCACTTCTGAAAGCTTTCAGTTCCCAGGCCCTGCAGCTCACACAGCGGAAAACTCCATGATTTGCTCCTGACACCCAGGAGTTTTCTAACTAACTACATCATAAATAGTTTGTTACAGTTATTGCCCATTGTAAAGGGTAAAATAATGTTATTTTATTATAGTAAAATTATTTTATTATGGTATCATTATATATTATAGTATTATATGGAATTGCTTAATTTATTATTTTATATTTTGTATTATTTTATTATTAAAATAAATAAAAGCCACCCACACTGCCACAGCAGCAGCTTCACCAAGGAACTCCCCAGCAGCCACCACCCTCCCAGGGGGGGATTTATAGCTGCTGCATCTGCTGTGCTACAGACCAGCCACCCTTCCCCTTCACTCTCAGCTCACTGACATTTGAATACAGGGCAGTTGTTGAAAAATCAAATATTGCACCGGAAAAATAAGGAATATTTCAGCCAGAAAACCCCAAACAATTAAAATCCCATATGCTTGTGGTTATATGTGAGGCACTGCCAGCAATAGCATCCCCCACAGGCACACTCCTTATGGCCTGCTCCCTGCACATGTGGAACAGAAACAGAGCACTGTTATCAGTCCCCAGAAGTTTCCCCATCAGTTCATTTTGCTGACTTGCTGTGAAATAAAAACTCCTGTTGATTTAAACACTGCAGAATCAAGCCTGTGTCTTCTGTAGGCTGAAAGAAGCACAACCCTGAGAGCCACATATAGCTCTAAGCTGCCACACTTTAAATATTTTTCTATCCTGGTCCCATAGGTTAGAGGTTAAGCAGGTTCAGGCTAATCTTGCTTTGTGACCCAGCGTCACACACACGGGCAGGGGAGGTGCTGCCCTTTTCCCAGGCATGCTCCCGTGCAAGCTGCAGTGAAGCCCATCCACACTAGATGGCCCCAGGAGAACGCAGAACTCCTCGGAAAGCGCAACAGTAACCTGGTATTTTGGATTAAAAGAGATCAATAAATTCTGTTACTCAAAATCCCTTCTCAGAATGGCTTAGTTTTTCAAGATGACTGAACGGTAGTCAGCACGGGTCTTAAGAGGGAAGACAGAGAACAGCACTGAAATTTTGTATTTATACAAAAGAGACTGACTTTCAAGATACTCTCGTCAGAGAAGCCCATGGACTGGCCAAAGCCATGTTGCTATTTTCATTACCAATGTATAAGGACTCAGCTCCTGTGGGGAGGAGAAATTGTTTCAGAGGAAAATGGTGCCATCCTTATGCTTCCATGCTGTAACATCCTGGTTTGGGGAGCAGGTTTCACTCTCACCATGAGCAGAACACACCCTGTACAGTGCTGCAGGAAGGGTTTGGGAGAGGATGCACTGTGCAATGGGGCCCTATGGCAAGTTACAGCTGTGAAGTCTAGCCCTTACTGTGGCTTTCTGCCTTGATAAAAGCTATTAAAATATAGGAGATAGAAACAGACCCTGTGAAATTTAAAGAAAAAAAAGAATTTGGCTTGGTTAATTACTTGCAAGGGCTTGGCAAAAGAAGTGGTTTTGGCTCCATATTTATATTCCCAACCAAATAAATATTCTGTCAGAATCCCCTTAGCTGGAGGAGAAATGCCAAGAGTGGTCCTGGGGGTGGTTTTTAGCACTTGGACACAGACTGAGAACCACACTACATGTCTTCCTTAGGGTTGGGTCCCCAGCAGGATTTATTTCTGCGTCAAGGGAGATTACAGCTAATAGGATTTGCTTCTTGGAGGCTGTTGGCATGTTTGGTGCAAACCCCTGCACAGTGCTTTCTTAAAGGAGAATATGGACCCTGTCTGTCATATTTTTCTTCTTCTTCTGGCCTTCCACAAGATAAACCCATCTGTTTCATCTTGCATCACAGGATGCTCTTGTTCTCAGGACAGCTTTGGAAGGTAAGCACACTGTTACTCCTGCTGTAGCACCAGTGAAGTGGCTCAGACAGCCCTAGTAGGAACTTGCTGATGATGAGAGCACCAAAACCAAGCAGACTGATGCATGGAGTGCCACCTCTAATACTTGAATTGTGCTGTCTTGAGCACAGAATGAGATTTCTCTTTTTTTCCCTGAGATATGTAGTTACATACATCACCATTCTTATGACTTAATTGTATTCTTTATAGCAAAATTGGTGTAAACCTCCAGGACAGATGGAAGGCTTATGCATGCCCTATATATACAATACCTTATAATTATTCAAGTGCTTGTAGACCTGCATAGGGAATGGGCTTATTGGCCTCAAATGTGGTGTGTGACCTGGAAAATTTTCTGGTTTCCTCCCTAGGAGTTTGCTCTGCATGTCTGCACTGCTGAGGCAGATCCCTGCAAACATCCCTCAGGATATCCGGAAAATTAGAATAGAAAATTCTCACCTAACAGAACTGCCTCGTGGGTCTTTTGAGAATGTTAGTGCCTTGGAGTATCTGTGGCTCAATTTTAACAACATCACAGTGATGCACATCAAGAGCCTGGAATATCTGCCAGCTCTGAAGGAGCTGCGCTTGCAAGGAAACAAATTAAGTTCGGTGCCATGGACAGCATTTCAAGACACCCCGACTCTGAAAATTCTGGATCTGAAGCACAACCGTCTGGATGTCCTTCCAGAACACGCACTCCGCTATCTGCCCAACCTGACCTATTTAGATCTATCCTCAAATCAGCTTACCATCATATCCAG
This sequence comes from Certhia americana, assembly GCA_018697195.1. Lineage (NCBI taxonomy): Eukaryota > Metazoa > Chordata > Aves > Passeriformes > Certhiidae > Certhia > Certhia americana. The sequence goes on along the minus strand of CM031862.1, from coordinate 26,382,954 downwards.
GGATGTCTTCTACAACTGGCCTGTCTACCAGAGAAGCCAGAGGACAGAGGGGCCGCTAGAAGCTATTTCCAATGCAGTCCTGGCCCTCCATGACAACCCCTGGATTTGCGACTGTCGCCTGCGGGGATTTGTCCAGTTTATCAAGTCTGTGGGCCCACCTATTATTCTGATGAACTCCTATTTAACTTGCTCAGGCCCAAAATTCAGGACAGGGAAGTTTTTTCATGAAGTGGAGCTTAACAGCTGCACGAAGCCCCTGACCTCAGCCCTTGACACCAACCTGACAGTCCCAGCAGGGTTAAACATCACCCTGACCTGCTTTGTGCAAGCCAGCCCCTCCCCGGCTGTCTGGTGGACCTATGCACTCAAACTTTTAAGGGCATTTAATGGTAAGCAAAGCTTTTTTCTTTTCTTCTTCCTTTTTTTTTTTTTTTTTTATTAAAATTTATGCTGTACTATCTTACTTACATAGGTCTGCAGGCCATCAGAGTCACCACAGCAACCCAGCCCCTTTAGAGCACCAGAGTTACTGTGGTGGCAATAATCCAAATGATCTTAATCATCCTGTGCATCTAAGCACATCTGACCAGCCTAAGAAGAGCTGCTGCATGCAGGACATCAGTCAATGATGAAAGGAGCATGGCCTCATTTTTTATACAATTATCTTACTTGTGGATTTTAAGCAGCAGCTCTTTCCTCATGATACATGATGTAAGAGCTACTAATCCTATATTAGTTGTACATATTTAATACCTACACAGTTATTTAAATATGCATGTATATTTACTATATATGATATACTACATACTTTACTATATGTCATATACTGCATGTATATATTTATATGCACACACTCTGTATAAATATGTGCATGTAGATGTGTTTGTATGAGCCCACATCCATATACTCCCACACAGACTTGTATGTTCCGACACTATTCCCATGTATTCTCTCAAGATATACTACACAAAGCACAAAACTGTCCAGCCCTGTTTCCCATCTGTGTCCATTCATGTTCTGAATGAACTGAAACAGAGATTGTTGTTCTCCTGAAGCCTGGCTTATTTATATTCTTTAGCAAAGGTGTTGTAAATGAGACATTTTCCTCCTCCTCCTCGTCCGTCCACCTCACGTTTATTTTTACTAAGACCCTTCAATAGGACAAGTTGCTATTTTCATCAGGTAAGGTAATAAGACAAACAGGCAGCCAGCACACAGGTTCTGAGTCCCTAATAAGCCAGCTAACTAAATAGGATAGCATAAACCCTTAATCCTGGGCTAACATTTGCTTCAATTGCAGCTCTGTAGCAGCACTTCCACAAGCACATGCTGATTAATTACATACAGTTTCTTCTCAACCACAGCCACATACCTGTTTGGGCAGATGAAAGGGTTTCACACTGTTCTTAAAACGACATTTCACTTCCAGCCCAATGCTTTCTGGCCTCATACACTTATTTTGGTCTGAGCCTCCCGATACTTACTGTTTTAATCCTAACAGAGGATGGAGCATGTGTCCCAAGTGTAGGCGTGCCTCCTCAGTGCCTCTCCTGGTTTGCCCTGACCTAAGAATGCTGATGGCAGATGGGCAGCTCGGCCTCTGGCCACAGCAGCTTCTCCAGCTGCTTATGGTTCAGGAGCTGGACACACTCCATGTCTCCCATGCCTGGGTGTCCCAATGTGCTTACTGCCTTTCAGACAGAAAACACTTTGCTGTTTAGCCCCAGCTATGCAGGGTTCGGCACATTCCTGTGCCCCTCCTCCTTTCTCCCTGGGTAGGGCGGGTCCTGAGTGGGGATAGCCAGGGGCACGGTGGCTGCCTGCTGACCCACTCACCTCTGCCCGCAGTGTCCACGGAGCCCATCAGCGAGGACACGGTCCGCTCGGAGCTGCAGATCCCGGCGGCACGGCCAGCAGACGCCGGCAACTACACCTGCACGGCCGCAAACTTCCTGGGCAACACCTCTGTGGCCATCAACCTCCGCGTGGTGGCCCCGTGGGCTTCCACCACTCCCCGCGGCTGGGCGCCCATGGCCCCCGCAGAGCCGGGCGCTCACGTGGAGGTGCGCATCGCCAAGCAGACGGTCTACGGCATCACCCTCGAGTGGTTCGCGGCGGCGGCGGCGGCGGCGGAGCCGGGGGAGACCTGGTACACCCTCCTGGTGGGCCGCTACGACGCCGCCCAGAAGGACACCATCTACATCGGGCCCGGGGTCAACACCTACTCGGTGACCGACCTGCTGCCCGCCACCAAGTACGAGGTGTGCGTGGCCGTGCGCAACCAGGCTCCCCGCAAGGGCCAGTGCGTCGTCTTCGTCACGGGCAGCGACGTTAGCCAGATGGAGCAGCGCGAGAAGCTCATCCACATCGTGGTCATCGTGTGCGCCATGGTGCTGGCCGTGCCGGCCGGCATGTACGCCTGCACGGCCGAGGCGCTGCCCGGCTGCCTGGCCCGCTGCCCCAGCGCCTGCCCGCGCCGCCGCCGCGGGGGCCCGGCACAGGCGGCGGGCAGCAAGGAGAGCACGCTGGACAGCCTGCCCGCCGGCAGCGAGGACGGGCTCTGCCGCCCCGACGGCGGCCGCAGCGCACGGCGGCCTCCGGACCGCCAGGAGCCCGGCAAGGCCCGGCCGCCCCACAGGAACAGCGCCGACCTCTACTAGCCCGGCCCTGCCCGCCCTTGCGCTGGCCAGCTCGGGCCGCAGCCGGTGCTGGTTTACTCGAGGGACAGCGCCGGGGCGGCTCTGTGCTGCGGGGCCTCGGGGCGCGGCGGGCCCACCGCCCGTGTGTGCGGCAGGCTTGGGGAGCCCCGGGCACATGGAGGTGCCCGCGCTGTCCGGCCACAGGTGTGGGTGAAGCTGCGCCTCCCTAGCCCCGGGCTGTCCGTGTAGCACCGTCATGGAGCAACGCACACTGACACACCAAGAAAAGCAACGCTAACAAAAAAACAACCCCCAAATCAATAGTAATGCTTGTGGCCAAAGGCCAGAGGTGCCCACTCACTCACCCACGCAGGTGTGTCTTTATTTCTGTGTGTCTGCAGCTCTGTCCAGTGCCAGGTGCCAGCTTCTCCTGGGAAGGACGGGGGAGCTGGGCACGGCTGCGGTCACAGCCCAGCAACAAGTGGTGGGAGGATTGGGTCGACATGATGAAGAGATTTTATTTTAGTTGGAGAAAAAATTGTTTTGTCCAGAAGTGTTGGGTTTGGGGGTGGGTTTTTTTGTTTGTTTTGCATTTTTTTTTTCCTTACTCCTCCTTAAGGTTTACGCAGCCCTAAGAGATTCACAGCTTTGGTTGTACCACAAACAGGAAAAGCGCAAGTGCTTGAACCAGGCTTGGTGGGACAAGTGGACAGGGCAGGACCATAGTGGAGCAGGGGGTTGGAAGCTGAAGATGCAAGCCAGGCACATCCCTAAATGCAGACAGGTGCTTGCCTATCTTGCTGCTTCGAAACCAAAGATTGCCTCTTTGCTAGAGGCAAAAAAGCCCAAAGATGCATGTAAAAGTGACTGCCTCCTGCTTGTGGAATAGCTCAGTGCTGTGATTCTCAGGGGTCTGAGGACATGTGACTTACAATTTTTCTTTTTTTGACCTCATGCTTTCTAGCACAACCAAAGCATGTGGCCCATAGACCCACGGCCCTTGTTATATGTGTTATAGATCATGTAAAAAAGAAAAATCTAGAGTAGACACCCCAGCTGTTGTGAGCTTCATGCTGTGGTAGCTTGGCTTTCTAACTGTATTGTGTTTTTTGGTGTGTGTTTTCCATGCTGTCTCTTCTCAGATTCCTTTGATTCCTCCCCAGCACCTCCTTCTGCTGTACCATACTGCACAGCTTTTGAACAGAGCTCTGTTTTGTCACTGCTGACTCTGGCTGTTAATACTTCACAGGACTTCCTAGTCTTGTCAGTCTTTTAGTGTCAAAGCAATAAACACAACAGGTTTTCAGAATACACAGAGGTCCTCTGCTTCATCTCTGGCCTTTTACAGCTACAAATTGTGAAGAAACCTGGATTCCAAGGAGCTCTGGGGTTTGGCTGCAGGGGTGGAGGAGGCCAGACAGCTTCAGTACAAGTCATGGGGGTCTTGAGAGTGGTGGTGAGAGAGCAGAAGCAGCTGGCCAAGCAGGAAAACCTTGTCCTGAGAAAGTCACCCACAGACACAGCTGATACAGAGTGATGCTGCTTGAAGACCAGTGTGGAGGCTGTGGGTGAGGGGGAGTAAATAACAAAGCACCATCGTAATGCCTTCTTCCACCCCGGTCAGCAGGGAGGGACAACAGCACACTGTAGGGACTGGAGAGAGCTGCTGAATCACAGTGAGGAGACAGTCGGGGAAAGACAAAACTTCCCCTGACCACGTGGAGGATGTTCCTAACAAATCGCAGACACTGACACTGGCATCAGACTGAAGCTGCTGCCTCCCTGACCCCGGGGCCATGCCGCATGGGCTGTACCACGGGAGCTCAGCCAGGGCTCTGTGACCCTGCCTGTGGCCTGTGCCAATGGCATCCTGCTTCTCACCTCCTCTCCTTCCAGCCTGGTATTGTCCAAAACCCACACAGCCCCTCTCCTGACTCGCAGCCTGCAGAAGGGTCCATTTGGTCATCCCAAAAAGCGGCCTTGGGTGCCTGTGGCTGTCTGGTCACATCACAAGTGATGACAAGGCATTGCCAGCAGAACCACACGAAACACAGAAGCACCTTTTGCAGAGTTGTTTTAGAATTTGTTTATTTATTAAAAAAACTTCTTGAAATGCGGAGTAACTGGGAAAGAGTCTCAGAACACAGTAATAAAACATCTTTATTGCCTCTTAAATATAATCTCTAAGACTATAAGCCTGTAAGTCCCGTTAAATCTGACTTAATTGAATAGTCTTTATAGGCGTTCCTCATTAGAGAATGAACACTGAATACTGGCAATAACACAACACTGGGAAGACAGTGGTATGGGGAATAAATCACAAACTTCAGGGAACATTGCAGGACTTGTGGACACTTAGCCAGCAGAAGGCAGGGGCTTGCACAGGGCAGCAGGAGTGGGGTCAGGGGCTCCCCTCCCTCCAGCCAGCTTAGGGCCAGGGGACAAGGACAAGGTGATTGGACAGGTGAGAACCTGGGCCTCACATCGCAGTGCCCCAGGAGGAGGGATGAGCAAGAAAACAGGAGAGAAAAGGAGAGGTATTCAAACATACAAAACAGTATGTGACAGGAGAGGCTCTGGGAGCAGTGCTCTGGCCATGGCCCCCAGCTAGGACTCTCCTGCACCTCTTGGCTACAGCTGCTGGCTCAGCTCACAGGTGACATGAGCCACGAGCACTATGGCTTCTAGGCAGATTGAACTGAAGTCAAAAAATACAAGATTTTCCTTGTAAGTGGGTAATCTTATATTCCCCCAAACTGATGAAGTCCTGGTGCAAAAAGGGGAATTATTTCAGCTGCTGGAGTGAGAGGAGATCCTGAGGACCAGGTTCAATTGAAATGACAGCTGGAGAACTCTCATGGACCCCTTGAATTAACACGGTGTGTCCTGTCAGGCTTGCTCCCCACCTTGATGTTCCTGGTACCATGAGCACACAGCTTCTCTGCAGGGCAGGGTCTCAGAGAGAGGGTGCAGGGGTGTGCTGCTCCCCAGCCAGCCCTTTTGGTGCTGCCTTCTCCCCAGGGGATGGAAAACAGCCAGGCCCAGCTGAAAAACATTTCCTCAGAAACAAACCTGAGGGGGAGTCTGTGGGGTAGATCCAGTGAAAAAAGTGCTCTGCTCTCAGTGCCTTTTTACTGTCATGTAACAAGGAATAAAACTCTCAGCTGCCCTGCCACTTCTCTCCCTTTAACAGTTGTTTCATTCACTCAAAAATATCGATAAGAGAAACCTGAATGTTTTATGGAAACCTCCTTTTGCACACACCAGTCCCTGAAACAAGCCAGGAAAGGTGATGAAATATATTCATTGACACCTTCTGCTAGCAGTGTACAACACCACATGATCTTTCTAGACGCTTCCCTGACCAACATATGCAACTTTCCAGCACTTGTCTCTGTCTTCCACTTGTCATTTGCCTCTCAGTTTTACCTTGTCTTCCCTGTGTTTTTATTCATGCTCTTCACCGCTCTTTTGGGTGCAGCGTCAGAAGGAGGCAGTGCTGAGTGAGTGCTGCTATTGAACTTCTGTGCTCAAATCTTGCCCCTGCTGGTCCAGGGAAGGCTGAGGTGCCCCTCCCGTCCCTCCCCAGCAGGCAAATCCAGGTCAGAAGCAAAGCGCAGCATCATGTCAATGTGCTCTGGCAAAACCCAGCATAAGCTGCAGGGAAAGGAAGAACTTCTCCAGGCCTGCCTGCTTACCTTTTGGGAATGAAGGTACTCAGGCCATGAGCACATCGCTCCGCCAGCTATTGCAAAGCACGTTGTGCTCTGGGGACAGGGCAGTGTCACTGCTGTAGGAGACCTGCACCTTGATTCAGTGCTGCTGCCACAAGCCAGGCCAACATCTTCAAAAATGGGTCTGAGATTTGAAGTGATGGATTTTTGGACACCTTACAGCCACCTGCCACAGACCAGGTTGGAAGCAGAATCCACCAGGGCCTTGGCTGCAGGGCATCTTGTTTGAAAACCCAAGCTCTGAGTAGAGACCTCCAAACCAGGGGCAACCTGAGTCCCTGTTCACTTGGGGAGACTGTGGCCAGTGTGCTCAGCACTGTGGTCAGACACAGCTGCTGGGAGGGCCCATGGGACATGGCCGAAGAAATGGCAGTCATGATTGGACACAGAGGCAGCACTTCTGCGGGTGGGGTGATTCTGTAGCACGTGGTACTTGCAGAAGGTGAGGGGTGCCTATCACAGCGAGGAGCTGCTCTGGTTCACAGGGTGCTGACAGACATAGGGAAGAGACAGCATATAAAAACATCCATGCCCAGCCACAGTCTGAAGTCTCTGGGGGTTGCTGAGAGCACCTAAATGTGGGGCTCCCCATAAGATGCGTTCCTCTTCTCAAACCTCATTTTGAGCTCTGACACGAGGGCGTTGTGGGTGCTGCCATGACTTTTCTTCTTCGGTGGCTTGATTACGTGCTTGGGAGTGAGGGAGCCGGACACAGTTGGCACCCGCCACCCTGGGGCATCGCCCTGGGGAGCCAGGGCAGGGGGTGGCGGGGGCAGGGGGGCTGCAGGTGGCACGGGGACAACCTGGACGTTGTTGTTGCTGTTCTCATTGTGTAGGCTCTTGACGTCCTCCTCAACGACAAACTTCTCTGCAGCGTTGCTGGGCCTCTTGAACTTCAGCCACTCCATCCTGACTGTCCGGGATGGCGGCATCTGTCTCTTTTTTATGATCCTTCTCACCGGCATGACTTTGTTGGACCGCTTGTTGCGCCAGAACATGGCAGTAGAGATCATGATAGTTATCAGCACCATTATGCCCATGACACCAGCTAGCACTCCTAAGGCTTTCATGGGGTTATCTTTAGTTTGCATCAAAAAGGCGGCCATAGGCCCTTTGTGAAGAGTCTGTAAAGGAGTACAAAGAAAACACATGACTTACTCTAGGGGACAGACAGTGACCCAGAAATTTCATTTGTCCAAAATATGTTACAAGTAGAGCTGATGGATGGAAGTTGTCTCTGAAAAAAATATGAGAGTCACCCAGCCAGTCCAGTTCAGGGGTGGAAAATTTAGATGGGGCCAGAGACTGGGTAAACATTATAGTACTGTGAGGTAGATGACTTGAACACAAAAGCTTAAAGAAGTATTGCCATCAAATTAGGGCAGATTCCTTCGCGTCACCATAGTGTTTAACTTGCAAGAATGGAGCAAGAAAATAATTGGCTCAATTACTGAGAATGACATTGAAATGGGTTAGGAGAAAACTTCTGCTTATAAAATATCAGTGTACAAATGAGTAGTTAGCAGATATGTGCTGCATTCTGTTTTCAAGTACTCTTTTACAGACATAACAAAACTCTTTGAGGTAGGGGAGATAACTGGAGCTAAAGAGCTTTGTTTATAGAAAGAAAAGAAATCAGCAATGACATAAGCTATGTATGGCATATTAAGGACAAATGAATGGCCAGTTCACTTTCCAGCTTAGCACACTGTGCGTCGTGGAGGTCCCCGTATAATTTTGCGGATTTTGCCCTGTGGGTGGAGCTTGGATCTTTTCACACTTTTCCAGTACATGATGGTGGAGATCACCATTGTAACAGAAATGGTGGAAAGGACGCCACTCATGCATATTCCATATATTGTCCATGGACGCTTCTTGAGGCCTAAAATATAGGATTTTACCCTGGACTTGATCTGGAAATATCAAAAATAAGAGAAATGGTCAACCCTCACATGGTTATATTTGAAAGAGGCCAGTATCTATTATAAATACAGCTGGGGAACTAGGCTGAAATGTGTACAGAATAGAGAGCCTATAAAATAAAAGGAGCTAAGTGTTGAACTAGGCACAGGAGAAGAAGCAGTTGCAATGATGTTGAACTGAATCCAGAAACAGTAAAAGAGGTTAGGAAGCACATAGAAACACCTGGCTGATTGGGGAATAAAGGGTAGAGGCATGGCACAAGATCACCCTTATTCAGGGTGTGGTAGCCCATCCTTGGACTGCATTTCCAAGAAAAAGTTCACTGTGAATACAGGTGGTATCAGAACAGAGTTGTGTTATGCAAGGCCAGAAAATCCTTCAGAAATTCACATTCACATTTAGGTTTGGTTACTGAGAGTTGGTCACAAAGTGATGTGTGGCTGCAGAAAGACAGGGCTGCCAACTGTGCCCCGTCTTTGACTCCATGAGGGAGTCCTCACCCAAACTTTGCATGTCTAGTAATCTGCATTTTAGTTAGAGGTCTATGCTCTCAGCTTTTGGTCAATGGGGAGAAAAGGACCCCTCTGGAGCAGAAATCACCATATGCTAAAATAGATACCAAAGATGATGTGCATAAGGAGAGCCTTGTAAGTAGCTTGGGCTTGAGATCAGATGGATTTCCCTGTGTGACTCTAAACTAGGATGCCCATCTCTTTGCCCTCCCCAGTCTGTGGGGAAGATGACTAAGAGTATCCCAGAGTGTGCTTCAGAATACCTCTTGTCATTAATGTCACATCCATAAACTTGGGGCATGTAAATTAGCTAATAAACACCTCCTCGTCTTAATTTCTGTGTTTTCATGGCCTATCTCAAACGCATTAGAGTTTGAGACCACTCTTCTGCTGGTCTCTGAATGTGTCCCATTCCAACAAGAAAGATGCAGAGAAATGCTACTGAAACTCACAAACCATGTCACTGGGCAGGTAGGGAGAAATTGTCATCATTTTGCTGTGCAGCCTATGTCCAGTATTTAATTAGGAGTGGACATGAACTTGAAACCAAAATCAAAGCAGCCCATGACTTTGGTGGAGCTTAGACTCACATCAGATTTGCTGTTCTGCATTACATGGATTTTTTTGTACTTAAATACCATCAGATGATAGAAATTCTACCCTGGCTTACTTAACTTCATGTGAAAGTCAGATGAATTAAGTGTCAGATAAACCCTGCTAAGTAGTACGTGACCTAAGTCCACCTGTTACGAGTTTTGTCAAGATCTATTTTATAGGAAGGCACTGATGGCTGAAGAGTATTTGACTAGGTATTTGAAAACCTTGAATAAATGAGATTATGCACAAGTATGTGTTGCTTGTGTACTACAGCTGCAGAGGTAAGGACAGATAAAAATTGTATGGAGAGTTTTGACATTTGGCATTATTCAGTCCCCTGGTCTCAGAGAGTCTGGCATCTGTTCAGAGCTTCCAATAATGATGAGATGATTAATACCAAAACTAAACCCATTAACAGCTAGCTGGTTCAGCCTCTATTCTAGTTACTTGACCTCTACTATACAAAGCTTTGCCTAGAATTAGCCTTGGACAACAACTGTTCTGCATAAAAACAGACATTTTGTGAGCACAAGTGAGAGAATTTCCATTTGTCATGGCCATGACACTGGCAGGATAAATAAGAGGAATAACTTGTAATGCAGGCCAAGAATGCCATGATCTTAGGCTGCAGAGACTTATGTGAAGTGAACATTTAAAACATCTTCAAGTCCCTGTGTTGACTACCAGCAATGCCATGTAACCAGCTCAACAAATAGTGCCACATTGCAATTGCTGATGCTGTTTTGCTTTTTTTTTTCCTAAAAGGCATGCTGCATTTTGAAGGGTACTGTTTTTTCTGGTACACATAAAATAAAAGCAGATACATGATGAAATGGAAGCTGTCCTGTCTCTGTGGGTCATGACCTGGAAGAAACAATCTCTTTCTTAATAGCCATAAAAGGAGTTAAAATACCACTGCTCACAGAGGATAATGCTCTGCTGGTTTTTTTTGCTGTGGCAACTTCTCAAGAGGCTTTCTTCATGCATGGGTTGCAGTGAGCAGAGCATGTGTGCCAGGTATCCAGAAACTGGACTCAATAGGAACGTGGTTGAGCTGTTCAACCAGAAGAGCAGCCAAGGCTCATCAGCTATATTTAGGAATCTAAGTAGTCAAACCTGTTAAGAGCCCAAGCTATTGCAGATTATTTGTAGATGTGGTACTTAAGGAACATGGTTTTATGATGGAATTGAGAGTGTTGGGTTAACAGGTGGACTCAAATATTTGGTTCAATGATTTTGTTACAACTTGGGCTGTGTTGACTCGAGCTTGTGGATCTGTACAATCTGTGCAATGAACCAGCTGGTTCTGAGCAGCCTACTTCCACGCATCCAGCATTTCTGGGGTTTTGTTCTAGCCTAGTTGCAGGGACGGACTGCCTGTTGGTCCTCAGGCACACTAAGTGTTCTCCTGAAACACATTTTCCTCTGAAAGAAGTCCACCTTGTGTGCTTGCAGCTATGTGAGGCATAGACACTGTATGTGGGGATGATCAGGAGATTTTCTTCAGAAGTGATTCCTGATCTGAGGTAGAATACCAGCTGCCCCTGCAGTGCTTATCCCAAAGTTCAGTGCTATCACTGTATATGAAGGCTGTGTTTGTATCACTTTGCAATACAAACACCAGCATGAGGCAAGACTTCTCAAATCAAACTACTATTTTTTTCTATACTGGAAAAAAGAAAAATGAAAGTGGAAAGAAGAGGCTAACTGCTCTGAAATGTGGCAAGGACTGTGCAGTGCCATCAACCACAGTTCCCATGGCTGCAGTTAGTACGAGAGAGGAGAAGATCTCCACGTTACTTCAAAGATTTTTGTTGAGCCTTTCAGTTAGGAGAATCTAAAACTGAGACTCACCAGCTGTATTTAGAAATCTAAATGAGTGGCCAAAGCTATTAAGAACAACAGATTATGCTGTCTAAATATGGACTTAAGCCTCAGTCCATGAGGAGGTAAATAAACGCCCCCTCTACATCTGCAGAACCTCAGTGGAGTCATCAAGAGGCCGATGGATGCCCCCATCAGGCCAACCTTCAGGAACAGGAGTGGGAATCAGCCTTCTCTGAGAATATTGGGCAGCAGGAATAGATTTCTGAGTGAGATATATGGATGGAAAAAGACTGGCTTTTCCAGCATATGTTTTTTATGTTGTGAAAGGATATTTTTTTATTTATTGTGAAAGGATAGGATATTAACAGATGCCCCTCAATACCAATTTCCATAAAATCAGAATCAGTTAAATTAAAAGGCCCTTGAATTCTTTAGCACTGTATTATTCCAAGAGAAGAAGGTCCTTTTGATGTTCAATACTGCTGAACTTAGCCACAAGGCATCCATCTCAAAGGGCACAGACTTGTGCTAATTGCAATGGTAAACGTTAATCAGAAAATATGCCTGTTTAATTACTTACTGTGATTAACACTGCAGGAAATCTCTAGAGGATGCATTCAAAAATATCCTCCTTATCCAAAATCAGTAATACATAAATGCCCACCAAACAGTGAAATAAGAGCCTTTGTACAGCTGGAGCACAGAGGGATTAAATGCACATTTGTAACAGCCTCAGAGAAAGAGAGAGAGTGTGTGTATGCAATATGCCCACACCAAGAGACTGTTTTCTTCACAAAGTGCTAGCAGTGACTGTGCTGTCCCTGGGACACAGGGAGTTTTGGACACTGGCACTGCATGTCATGTACCTGCAAACCGAAATCTGTTTCTGCAAAAAAAATGGGATTCCATGGGATAGAAAAAATTCCCCAACCCAACCAATCCAAATGATTGCAAGCAATAGAAAAAGTAATAGAGACATGTAAAAAGGTTATGGAGGATGTGACACTAGATAAGTAGGCCAGATCCTGCTGAAGAAACCTACTTGAAGATGCTGTTGCTATCTCAGACTCCTGTTGGGACTTGCCATCAAGAAGAGAAAAGGAAAAATCTGTGTGTGCTAGGAAATCCATGTCATCACATGCTCTCTGCTTCCCCTTTAGACTTTATGAGGAGGCCTGTCCCTCACTTTGTGCCAAATATGTACCTCTGGAGGGGAAGAAAAGGAGGCAGACAAGGGACTTCATACAACTCACCATCTTTCATCAGGTACTGCTATTGCTTCAAGCACTAGAGGGAAATTCAGGAAACTTCTTATCCCAAAGTATCAGCTACTTTTGCTTTCCTTCCAGTTGTCCTTCATCAGCTGGTTCAGGGACACGTTGTCCTCCAGCAGGGGAGGTGTGGAGACCCTCCCTCCACTTACACCCATCAGCCCCACGTGCTGACAGAGAGGTGTCCAGCTTACCCAGGAGGGAAGGGAAGGCTGGTTGCCACCAGCAGGGACATGCCTGAGGACAGTGCCTGGATCCACCCAGAGCCATGCACTCCTGAAAAGTGCAGCCTGGAAGCAAGTCAGGCAGGACAAGTACTCCCTCTCTTGGCTGTGGGCAGCAATTCTGGTTTGTTGTATAAAACCCACCAAAATTTCATTTCCATGAGAAATCCAAGTGTTAAGCAGTGCATTTCCTTTGTATCTGTAAGAACAGTTAATCTCTAGACTTACCACACATGCTGACATGCAGAGTCCCCCAGCTCCACATGGCATGGAGCTGTCTGGCCTCAAAAGGCAGCCTCATGCCAGACACTGCCCTGCTAGGGCAGACCCAAGTCCCCTGGCAGTCCAGCAGGCTCTGAACTGTGTACAAAACTATCATATGAATGTGCCTCATAAGGAGTATCAGTGGAGTAAGAGGAGATGGAGAAAGCAAAGAAAGATTATAACAGACCTAAGAGCAGTGGGAACATTGTGACCAAACAAAGAGAAGGCCAGCTGCTGTCTGTAGGATGAAATTTGCATCTTTGCCCAGTTTATGTGTGTGGTCCAGAGACTGTCAGGCTAATGATGTGTTTCTCATCTACTTTAAAGCCCATTTCCTCCCTGCTGGTACCTACTTAAAGGCATGGCAAGGCAGTTAAAATAAATAAGAATCGTGCAAGCGTGTGCTTCACACCATAAATTGCTGCTTGTTCTTCAGCTGACATAAAAGCTGCACTAAGGAAAATCTCAACCTACATGTGCAAGACTCTTTTAGAGTCTTCTTGTTTCATCTGCTAATAATACTGCAATTATTATACTCCCATCCGAAGTTCTATGTACTTTAAAGCATTTCTGTGAAGTTTTTTCTCATTTTTCCTATGTCATTTAGGTTGATTTATCTGATTTATTTCACTCTGACCCCAGCTGCTTTCCACTCACTTTTTGTAAGGGAAAAAGATTTTTTGTTCTTCTCCTGGATGAAAATAAAAAAGCCGAAATTTAGCAGTTGGGATTTACCTTTACTCTCAGAAGTCTATAGACCTTAATTCATATCTAACAATCTCTAACAAAAAACTCATTGCCCAGTTACATTATGCTATGACATTTGTACCTTTCCTATATTTCTGATCAAAATACCATTCACATTTGTGGCTGTAGAATTCAGCTTCACTACAAGGGTATAGGAACACTCTACAAAACAGACCTGGCAAGAAAGTCTCAGAAATGGAGCAAGCAATGTCTACCCTTTGGTGCCTTTCAGGGATCATCTCCCATTAGGATTTTTCTAAAATATTTGCTTACCTCTTCTGTGATATCAATCTTGAGAACTGCTGTGGTACTGAAGGATGGGGAGCCGCGATCTTTGGCCTGGACCACCAATGACCATATGCAGTCTTTATTGTTTGTGATGTTATGGATGATGTCCAGAGATCGGATATAGGATTTCAGCTTGATTTCCCCAGTGCTTTGGTCTATGTCAAACACATTGGCTGGATCTGCTTGCATGATGGAATAATCCACAATGTTGTTGGGTTCTTCTGCATCTTGGTCTATAGCCTGGTAGGGGAAGTGTAAAACACAAAGGTGTTATTGTTTGTATCCTTGCCTGAGGACAAAAAGCTTCCGAGCATTCACTTCTGATAGTATCTGTGCCATGACCGGGCTGCTTTCATCTCATCTTGGAAGCTAGGTTACATTTTCTACTGAAAAACAGCAGGACTAGGCTCCTTTCTTTATAAGTGATTTCTATTTGAGATGAAATAAAATCAGAGGAAAAACTGAACTGTAACCTATGTATAGAATGCAAATGGTCCTCAGCGGGGAGCTTCTCCCACAGCATGGGGGACAAATGTGACCTGATAAAGAACAATGGATTAGCTCCATGCCATAAACCATAGCTGCCTTAATTTTTGTTCTGTGGTATTTATTCTGCTAACATTAGGTGTTGTGTGATCAGGCTTCGTTATATGCATTTAAGTGTTTGTAACCCAGGATGTTCTGCACCTTTGCCTGGGAATTGTTATTGCATTTTTTCACCTTCTGTTCCACACTGGATTATTGAATATGGTTCTTCAAAATGAAGGGAACTAAGTTGTGTGGTTGAACACAAAGGAATGTCAGGAAGGTTAAGTGTTCAAAAGCCTGTACTTTCATTTGCTTATCTTATTTGGGCTTCTTGTGATCACTGTATAATCCAGGATCGTCCACCAGCTGATCATTCAAATACCATAACAGGACTTAATGTTCTGCCTATAGAATTTATTTCTCCTTCTTAGCAGTCAGTAAACACTCTAATTCCACACTTTAATCCATTTATTACATCCAAATGGATGTGCAAAATAAAGCTGCAAGAAAAGGGCACTTTCAGACATTCATCATGACCCCTGAGAGTAAACAGCAGAGCCGTGGCTTTTCCAAAGCACTCTGCTTTGTGACACACAGTGCCACCTCTCACCTCTATCTTCACCGGTGACCCAATGATCATCGTCTTTTCCTGGATGTTTTCATTGAACTCTGGAGAGTGGTCATTGACATCTAGTACGGTGATAAACACTTCAGCCAAGCTGTACTTCCCATCTGTGTCCTCTGCTTTCACATAGAAATTATACTTCGAGTTCACTTCAGCATCTAGTACAGCCCAGGGCTGGGTGTAAATTATACCTGTTGATGGGTGGATTAGGAACCTGGAAAAGAAGCAAGAGAAGACTTTTGGTCACTTAATGTGTGTTTAGAGTCCACCTTTGCTCCAGGGTGTAAACACTGAAATACTGTGCCCAGACACTGGTACTCTTCACCTAATTCCTTTCTGGGTGATGTTTCTAAATCCTTCACTCTATCTAGTTTTTGTCTAGTTTCTTTAGGCTTGAAAACCAGAGGACTATCAGTGTCACAAAGTTTCCTCTCTCTTGTGCCATTTTAGCTGCATTTTCCATTAAAAGTCTTTGTCCTCAGTAAATGCTCGGTGCAATGGCCTTCTCACAGAGTGATTTCCTTGCATTAAAAGGAAAAACATTAAACCTATTTTTACATTTTTTTTCAGTTTAAAAGTACAGTATAATAGATTATGTCCTGCATAAATTAAAATTGATTTATATCACCTAAATAGTTAAAAGAAGTGTGATGTATGTATCATATTTAAGGTCTTCACTTCTCAGAATGGGTAGGAAAAAATCTGCTCTTAAATCTCCCAAACTACAGGGCAAATTATCTTCTCCACAAATAATCATTTTTCCATAGACTGACACTGGGATGGAGTGGGTGTTCAGATTTATCTGTTGCAAGTTCAATTTTACACATTTGTAATTACAGAGACACTGTCAAAAGTTTGGATTTATAGAGAAGATACCAACACAGTGTCTTTTTAAAATGGCCTGCCACTGTAGGCTCCAAGTAGTAGAGCTTTTAACAGATGAAAGTTTTTATATATTCTTTGGTCAATGTACAGGGTAGCAAAATATTTTCTGTATTCCAACTGTGAATACAATTGAGAGTGATTATAAAAGGGGCATTTAGCAATCCAGAATCTTCAAGTGTTCTTGTAACCCTGTTAAATAAAATTTTTGATGAAATCCAAGATCTGGAGGTGGGAATAGCTGTGTAGGAGACAGTACCTGTGCTGTCTCCTCAGCACCCAGCCCAGCCCAACCATGCAGACAGCACTCTCATCATTCCCATTTAAACAGAAGAATAGAAGTGCTCCCACTGGCAGCTTGGATTTCCAAAGCTTGGTAAATCAGATTGGTTTTATCTTCAACAGTTAACACTATTTTTCTTACTCCAGTACAACTCATCTTTCTGCCCATGCAATTGCACACCCACTGATGTAAAATCCAAGACAGAAATATCATGCCTCTAGTTGAAATTCTCCTATTTGCATCAAAATGTGTGTTCAGCAGATCTAGAGATGCCAGGGCTAGAAAATCCATCTAGGCTTGCAGAGTTATGCCATTCTGGCACGAGGAAAACAAACAAAAATACTTAAGACGGAAAAAAAAAAGTTCACATTTCTTCATTCAGTAACATAATAACAGTAAATCTGAGCATCCCCATAATGCCAATCAGAATAAAGTTGCACTTACATTTTTTCCCTCTAATTCCTTTGTCAACAACCTTCTTATGCTGCTTTCCACCAGCTGCTATATTCTAAACCTAAGAGGTCTGTCTGTACGACATGACCTTTTCTTGCTTCTCTCTGTGCAGTTAGCAGCTAGCTTAAAGACTTAGTGAAGAGCTCAAAATAATCCATCGTGGAAACGCTCCCATATTGTGTATCCTTCTGGCTACAGAAGAGGTTCACCCTTAACATCCTGGGTTTTACACTTTGATTGTGCCTCCTAAATGGCTCTCACCTTAACAAGAAGAGTTCAGCTTTAGCTCCAGGTGGATAATGTACAGAGGAAAAAAGGTTCTTGAGATGAGTGCCTGAAAAGCTCATTCCTTTCCAGCATTCTGCCCTGCAGCCCTGCCCTGCAGGTTCCATATGTCTGTGAATATCTGTGATGGCCATGTTTGGGAGCTGGGATGGACATGGTGGGAAGGAACCAGTGTTTCAAGATGTTCTACTCCCAGCACAATCTCCAAAGACAGAGAGAGGGAGGGAGGCATTAGTACCAAATCAAGTAAACATCAGGTTCCCTTTTTCCTGATGCAGGACTATTATGTTTAAATATATGAAAGACTTTTAACACCCAGTGCAGCTGACCTCCAAAGCTGAAGTTTATATCCTTGAGAATCTTGTCTTCCTTGATTTATTTTGACAAGACCTATTTGTAAAGTTATATGGAAAGGGAAAGGAGAAAAAACCAAGAGATTCTTTTTCTGCAGAGCTGACTTTTCACAACTAGACCAAAACCTCTCTTTCTCTTACGAGTGTTTTTCAAATGGTGATTGAACAAATCCTGTGTATTGATACTTCAGATGCCTTATGTCTCTTTGGGGGTTTGTGAGTAGAATTCCTTGGGTTCATGAAGCAGATGTTTAATGATCACAGTAGCTTCACTGTTGTGTTCACAGAACTCACAAAGAACATGGCAAAAATGTCCTTGGAAATGAGCAGATCAAGAATGAGCCTGCTAGCTTTCTTTTAAAATTCCTTTTGAACTCTGCTTAAAGGTTATGTGGTTTTATTTATTCACTTGTTACTTACAGATCTGCTCCTGTTCCATAGATAGAGTACTTGATTTCTCCCCAAAGCCCTGAATCTGGATCTGTAGCCTTAAGAAAAGAAAGAAAGAAAAAAAAAAAAAAAAAGAGTTTACTTTACTAAAATGCAAAAAGAAACGTTACATTTTTCTTTAAACAACAGGCCCGAATGATTTTCACTCTCTTTGCAATCACATTTTTAGTGGGAAACCACGTGAGCAAATATGCACCTAGAAAGTGCACAACCTATCAGCAGGAAATGTCCCTGCTAGTCCCAGGGACACTGTCCCTGATGCCCGGGGGCTGTGGCAGGGAGAGTGACGCTAGATGGCTCCATCCATCCACAGTTACCTCATCCTCCTTTGATAGAGATGGAGATAATCTCAATGACATGAACACACTGCCAGCTCTCAAACCTTCCTAATTATCAGTTAAACATTAATGAATATTCCCTAGACAAATAGAGTATTTTATATATAGAGTATTTTTAAGCTTCTGCTTGTTTAATTGATTCAATTTAAACTAATGAATAACAAATGTTTCAATCTATACATGATATTTCAGCTTTGTTTATATTCTAATCACTCTTGTGCCTGTGTGACTTTTAATAATGCAAATACTACACCAGATGATATCTTTGTTTCATGTTCTTGTTGTCTTCCTTTCTTAGCTCAGGCTTAGGAAAGCTATTGATCTGGTAGCAGCTTTTTCCATAAGCTCCAGTTTCTCTGATAGCTCAGAGGTGTTATACCATTGTACCTGGCCATCAAAATTCATGGTGATGCTGGTTGATTCATTCATCTTCCTGTTTAAATATTTGAGAACTGGAACAATGTCTTTGATTCCTGCATGATTAACATAACACAGCTGCAGCCCTACTGATAGATGTTTTGTTCTTTGGCATGGGCTTGTCAGATTCTCTCGCCCCATAATTTTGACCACAGCCTAGTTTAGTACTACCAAACTTTACTTAAAATATTTGCATACCTGGAAGTTCCTCCAAAACTGCCCTTCTGAGTACTTGAAACATCTTAGTTTTTCACATACAGTTGTGAATCTGGGTCAAGTAGAGTTGACAGCACATGACTAAATTTTACATGGGCTCCTCAGCTACATGTTCCTGTGCACTTTGGCTCAGAAGTTTTGTTGCTTCTGCAAACCTTTTTTTAAATCTCTTTTTTTTTTTGCTGTCCATGTCCTACAATTTTTTAATTCCTATTACCTCAAAGATAGTAATATTTAAGAGTCTCTAGCTTTCTTATTAGTTTCATTCAATAACCTTCTCTCTATTGTTTGCGTTTCACTTCTTTGATTCTTCCATTGCTAAAATTTGCCTTCAGCACTTTATTATTCTGATCATATAATTGTCTTTCTTGCTTGTGGCCAGTTTGTGCTGGAGATCTCTGGCAACCTGCCTCTACCATCCTTACCTGTGTGGCCTCTGCAAGGTGACTCAGATCCCCCACCGAGGCCCAGGTGGCCAGGAGCTTTCTTGGCTTTGTGACATGAGGGTGTTTCCAGTCTAGGCAGTTGCATTAGAGAGAGGCAGTGGGAAATGCTCCTCCAGCACTCAGGGCCCATGTAATACCCTGGCTTTCTTTGTATGAAAATGTAAGATACTGGAAAATCTATAGGCATATTTTTCCCACTGTGAGAAGATACATACATAGGGATCTTTTTTTCCCAGTCCTAAGCACTTTAATTTTATATTCTTGCCCTTATTAAATGTTTAATTATGCCTTTAGCAGCCAGGTTTCTCCCAAGAGGAGGAGACTAATACCTACTAAGCAGCCATCTTGTTTTCTTTTTGCTCATACTTAAGCAAGCAAATCCAGTAAATCCAATTCCACTTAGCCATAACTGAATCTTCCCTCAGGACACTGATTTGGCTGAGGCTTTCTTAATACCAAAGGCCATGTGATTTGTCTTAAAAGCAGATGGCCCTTGTTATTCTAAACAACATTTGTCTAAAACTTTATTTTTCCTGAAGTGGGGTTTTTTAGGTTGATTCTGGAAAGGAATTGGAGTTTGGTCCGGAAGTCAAATGGTGAGTAAGATTTGTTACTTGCCCTGTTCAGTGGTTTTAAGGTACTTGAACTGTCTTCACAGACACCCAGAAAAGAGAACATTTCTGAAGAGGTGAATGAAACTTACTGTAACAGCAACCACATTTGAGCCCCCTGGAGAGTTCTCAGGGATCCTGGCAATGTAGTAGTCAGAGGAGAACTTTGGGACGTTATCATTGGTATCCAGCAAGCGAATCACTACGTCAGCCGTCGAGCTGAATTTCTCTGGTGTGTTCACCTCTATTGCAAGAAGCTAAGAAGAGAAAAAGCCGAAATCACTATGAAGCAGCTATTAGTTCTCTTAAAGGAGCTTCCCCTGCCACCCATGGCCCATTGGTGCATTTTAGCCTGGTTGGACCAGGCAGCCCAGAACTTGATGATGAGCCAGGTCAGTGTGGCCTCGGATTGCTTGTGCGTGCTTGCTTGCAATGAGCAGTCAAGCTGTGGGGAGAGGCCTTCAAACCTGTGTATTCATATTAGACTTCATGTGACAGATGTGACTAGTCATAACTAACCAACACACATCTAAAAGCCATAACAGAAATCTACAAACAATCATCCCTGGGCAGCTCCTAGAACTTCGGGAAACAAGCACTGAATTATTTTGAATAACCACATAAATTTAATGGTGATCTTTTGTAGAGGAAGTTCTTCATCAGGAAAGAAGTCAGGAGCAATAAACTGCACCAAACAGGGTAAAAAGATGAGGGAACCTCTTGTTTTGAAGCAGCATTACTCTGACCCCAAATGCTGTATGCTCAAGCATGTACAGCAGAATCCTATTTCCCAAAGATTGTGAGGACTTTTACTACCAACTTCATGGGACTTCTACCCTCATTGCCTCATGCTGATTAGGACTTTATCAGGTAACATGGGGGCTTTGGAATTGCCTCACTGCCTCTGAGGAAAATAGAGCTCTCTGACATCACACATGCTTATAACTCCTTATCTGAAAGGACAGGCAATCACATAGAGCAAACTGAGTATTTACTGTATGTATCTGCTCCTTACTGAGCAAAATTTACTGGATTTGGGGTCCATCAGTAGGATGCCTCTGCTGGTAGAGCAGCAAGCTCAGGTAGTCTGTGGCTGGGCAAGAAAGAGAAGTTTCAACAGTGGGTACTGAGAGACACTGGCACCTTCACAGCCTCTGTCCCAGACATCTGCTCCATGAGTGGCTGCATCACTCAGGATCAGCACTAGACCAGCAGTCTGAGGCTCTGTGGGGGCTGAGCCCTAATGGCTAACACCAAAAACAATGCTCTAATGTTTCACTTTCATGCTTGGGCACAGACATAGTTAACACAAACAGGAGGGCTCTAAGAAGACAGCACAGCACTAATAGACTAATGAGCAGGACATGAACTGAGATATAAGAGGCTCAGCTGAAAAATCTGTCTGCAGGGGTTTTAATTCCTAGGAGATGTGTCCCAGGAGCTCCCACAAAGAGGGTGAGTGTCTAAGTGAGCTTTGGAAGGAGCAGCGGGGCTGTCACAGTATCCCCTGGTGCTGTGGCTGTGGGAGCCCCTGGCTCCGGTACTGTGGGTCCCTGAGGGTGGGTGAGTGATGCTCACCAGCAGTGGCACTGCCACTGCATGGGGGACACACTGTGCTCCAGCCTCTGCTCTGCCAGGTTTGAGCACATTTATATCACCTTGAGGTGAAAGCAGAGGGTGGGGAGCTGTTTAAGTAGACAGGGAAAAGGCTATCTCAGTGTCATCTCCTAGAGCTGTGCCTGCTGTGTGTGAACATTTATAGCATTTGGAAACAAAGAGAAGAAATGAATCTCAAAGGGTTGCTTGCAATTACTGCAGGGCACTTCTTCTCTAAAAGGGGAACCTGGTCACTACATCACTGTGCCAGCTTTCGTGTTTGGGAGTCTCAGGTAGTGTTACAGCAAAAGAAATTTTTGAAGGGACAGCCATACAGACATCAGCAAAAACCTCCTCAGAAAACTCCTGAGAAATCTCAGCTCCCATAGCAGTACAGAGGTAAAATGTTAATGCTGATTTATGCACATGGAGCTATAACTAAATTATGAAATCTGCAGTTAAATCATCTCTACTGCTGCAATCAGCCCAATCTTAGTAAACCTTATGAAAGCTCAGTATTTTTACTTTGTTTCCTGCACTCAAAGATCAGTATTTTTATGTTTCCGGCACTCATTTTTTATTCCCTCTCCTTTAAGCAACCACAGTCCTGCTATGTCAACATGCTGACAATGTCATCCCTTAGGGATTAAATTTTGTCAGTTTAGTTGAAGTGTCTTATTCAGACCTGTATTTGTTTCATGCAGAGAGAAAAAAAAAAAATAACATAAAACTATTACTTTACAGGACTACATATCAACAATTAATACTTAAGTGCCAGAAGAGCAAACTGCTGTGCAATCTCAAAAGTGGTAAGTAAATTTTTAAAACAGAGTTTGATTTTGGCAGCTGAAGATAATTGTAGCCTCACCTGGTCCCAGTCTGTAGATGTGAGTGTCTGCAGCATGTCCAGGCTCCAGCCAAGGCACAATGTGCTCTAGGCTGAAGGGGCAGGAGGTTTGCCCCCAAAGCTTGGCAGACCATAACAAGGTGGGACAGCCATGTGGCCCCTGAGGCAGAGGAGTGGTGTGTGAATTACCATAGCTGCCATACTTTGGGAAACCCGTTCCAGCTCTTAGACAACAGAAAATGAAGGAACTCCTGACTACTTACCTACATTTAAGAGCCAGCACTAAATGGAAGGTTGGTTTCTCTGATAGCATTTGCTTCAGAAAATATTTCAGTGCATCTCCCTGACAAATTAGCTTTAATTACTCTCTGGAATTTTACTTTTCAAAAAATCACTAGAGGAGAGGGATCATTGCTTACAGAAAAAAAACCAACCCCAAAACCCTGAAGATAACCTCTCAAAGCTGTTGTGAGATACACATTAAATAGAAATATATTTCATCCAAAATTCTAACCAGAATAACTACACTGACAACTGAAACTGGGTAGGAAATGATTCGAACTTTTCAGGAAAATGAAGCCAACAATGAGGTCTCTATAAAGAATTTGCTGCCATATATTGCTACCATATTATCCATCTGTACCTTCTCCATTTGGAATCCAGACAAAGGCTGCACTTTTTAAGCCAAGTCTGATAGTCTCCAGTAGAAAAAAAATTTGGAAAGTCTTTCTCCAGTTGAAACAATTAAAAAAAAAAAAAAAAAAAAAAAAAAAAAAAAAAAAAAAAAAAAAAAAGGGTGAATAACTGCTTGAGCTATTAAAAAATATATCCTTTTTCCTGGTAATTAATTCTTCTGGTGTTCATGGCTATTATATTAACTAATTTGATTTCTGTTGGCATTCATGAGGAGGCCATGTGTAACTCCTTTCTGGTCTTTTGATAGTTTAACCTGAATAAATGTGCACTTGTTATAATTAGTTTCAGTAGCACTTTATGGCCCTTTCAGAATCTTCCACTTTAATACAGTAATGATGCCTCATATTTTTGTAGCATCTATAACCTATAAAGATCAAAATGGCTTAGGAACATTACAAGAAAAGGCCTGAAACATACTGAAGTGCAACTTGCTCCAGACACAGAGCAAACCGTATGGCAAGGGGGAGAACACCATTGTGGAATTTTGGCTCTTGGACTGTACAAAAAATGCCCCTCTCTGTACATTACAAAACTACAATATGCTAATACTCAGCTAGATAGTTTTGGCATATATTATATATAATTGTAATTATATAAATATGATATATATAATTATATAAACATACATATATATAATTATTATATAAATTATTTAAAAAAAATTATTACAGGAATCGTTTATGCAATTCTTTGAAGTCTGAACTG
Organism: Certhia americana; assembly: GCA_018697195.1. Lineage (NCBI taxonomy): Eukaryota > Metazoa > Chordata > Aves > Passeriformes > Certhiidae > Certhia > Certhia americana. Next base: position 26,359,197 of record CM031862.1, on the reverse strand, counting down.
AAACAGGTTCAAAGGCAGCTGACAGAAAACCAGACTACTTAATTATCTTGTTGATGAGCCAAGGAATCCATCAGGGAAGGTGATAATGCAAGGTTCCAGCTTTGGGATGAAACTGGTTCTTGCATGGCTGGCTTAGAGCATGGGTGAGCCTTAGGTCAGCCTGCAAATGGCCATATAGATAGATAGACTCTGACAAAGGCAGTGAGCAATTCTGGGGAATTATCTTCCAGTCAGCTGGGGTCGTCAGGCTGCCAACATCCAAAAGCATGATCATGAATCAAATTACTTAGCACTAAGCAGGTAAAGTTCTAGCTGCAGAGAAATTAGGATTTCATCCTGTGAATGTATCATTGTGAGTGCAGAAATTACACCCTCGGGGTTCAGTCTAGAATGATTCAGAGCCACCAACATGTACAGTTTCCAGAGAGAGATAAAAATCAACATTTTGCACTGACTGGACTAAATCAGCTCACAGATGCATCCATTAAACCTTGTGAAGGTGGTGAACCAGAGGCAGAAATGAGTTTCCTTTGCATGGACTATCATGTCTCTGACAATGCATCAGACAGCTCTGGGTGGATTAAGAAGCTAAATCACATCAGATACAAAAGCCATCATACTCATACTGTATACACTGAAAAAGAGGACCTGGAAAGCAGAAGTACCTTGAAGGTTAACACCTTGAAGCTTTCATAGTCAATGGCAGCAGAGTTTTCCACTATTATTGTAACCTGAGCCTCATTCAGGACAGTTTGAGGAACCACTCGGAAGATGCCACCAGGTCCAACAAGACGGAGGTTGAATTTAGCATTGGCTCCCTGTTAATAAAAGCAGGTTTGGCATTGATTGTTGGCACATTTCTTACAGCCTAGATTGCTCTGTTTCTTCAAACTATATAAAATGAGAATGAGCCTTACTGCTGAGAGCCCTCTGCTCTCCATCCCCTGGGCAGGAGGCCACTAAGAAGCTTAGTTGTATAATCCCTCCAGCCCTAGTCACAAGACAGACACAGCTTTTCTTAATATAGATAGAATAACCAAGCTTGTCATTCAGTCATAATGGAAAAACCCTGCAGCAGACCTGGCTAGGAGAGGAATCTTGGGCTTTGTGCCACACTCTGGGAGCTAGACAGAGATGACACCACGTGCATATTGGCAGGGAAGTCCTGCCTCTTCCTGCTTCCTACCAAGGAAAGACAGTTGAACTGCTCGAGTAAGGACAACACAACTCTCACAAACCCAGTCTCATAGAATGGTTTGGGTTGGAAGGGACATTTGAGATCACCCATTTCAATTCCCCTGCCACAGGCACCTTCCACTAGACCAGGTTGCTCAGAGCCCCATCCAGCCCAGCCTTGAACACTTCCAGTGTCCAGCCTGTGTCCTAATAACTCATATGTTGCGTGAGTTATCCTTCATGCATTCTACATGATGAAGATGCAGAATCACAAAGATAGGCAATTTCCAAGCAGAGGTGGTACTCCACATTTTGCACTGATTGGACTAAGCTAGCCCACAGATGGAAATTCCAAACCTTTTGGAAGCTGATGCACTTGTGGGGAGACAGGAGCTCCACTTGTACAGAACAAAATCTGACACACTTGGCAGCTCTAGGTGAAGTGAGAAGGCAAATTCCATTGCATAGATAAACCTTCTAGCCAGAGAGAACATGGGAAGCAGCAGCATCTAAAAGGTTATCTCCACCTGTGTGCAAGTTGGGAAGATTGAGCCAGAGCCAGCTGGACAGGTTAATTCTTTTAAACCAAACTGGAGCATGTAAGAAAAAAGATGAAAGGGGGATTCTCATATTTTTGCCTTACAAGGAAGATGTGAAAATCAGCTGAGCCTACCTCACCAAATTCTCTGGGTTCACCAATTTCTCAGTGTCATGTTTACACTGTGACAGAACAGCCAGATTCACTGCCTGCCTGGTGCCACGTTCTCCCTGTAGCATGAATCTTGAGATGATGAATTTCTAATAATAACTTTCAAACAGGACAACTTTACTTTCAGCTGTATCCCTGGTGAGCTTGTTATGAGCAGTTCTTGAGCAGCTCTAGCTCATGCCAAGAGAAAAAGCATTCAGCAGTAGTCCCTTAAGGGAAACAGAATGACCTTGGATCCAAACTCAGTGGTTTGTGTTGTTTGGTCACACAAACACACCCCCCAAATACAGAGATGATAATAAGCTCTCTTTTGCTGGCTGGTAAAGCCAAATACACAAAGCCAGAGCTGCTGGACTATGGAAAATAGTGCTGATGGGATGAGTGGACAGTCTGACAACACAGTCAGACAAAGCCCTACAAAGTGTGTGGCACATGGGAGTGTAGATGCCTAGAAGGGAGGCATGGGATAGGGAGAGAACTGCCTCTCTCCAACAGCTGAGTGATTTCTGCCACTGATGTCCGCTGAACCCAGATCTGCTCAGAGCAAGCCATGCTGCTGCATCCAAGCATACAGCCGTGGGACACAGGAATGACTGGAGGAACAGCAGCACTGGGCCCTAAGCCCTGTTGAAGAGGTCTGGGAGAGAAATTTCAGTATAATTTTCTTGCAAGTAAGCATGGAATTTCCATCAAACTGTAGGCCTAAACCAGATATTAACTACAGCTTCCTCCTCTTCCTCCTCCTCACTTCTATCATCCAACTCCCCCAGAAGAAAGAATCTCTAATAGCTGTGACAGAGACAGACACATGTTTAATTTTCTTCTCTATGGAGTCATCTTGGATGGAAGGGAAAACATTGCATTTTCTGCCTTAGAAGAAAAGCAACACATCTCCCCTAGAGTGACGCCTTACACTGTGCTAGGAGGCTCCTTGAGAAATCTATACAGTGTATTTATCAGTGTTTTCTGCTTATTTTATAGCCTAACTTGCAGCCTGAATATTTTGTCAGCCTAGATATATATTTTTGTCTCTAAAGAGAAGAGATGGGTTTTGTTTCTCCCCTTCTGCAGCACTGTCCCCCGTGACAATAGCAGGATAGACATAGCACTGCTTTGAAAGCAGTCATTTATCTACTAGCTGCAGAGCAGCAGGAGGGAGGGGGAAGAAGCCAGTGGGTTTGATAAAGTACAATACCATCAAACCAGCACAATACTGAGCACAGTTACAGAAGAGAGCTCTTTCCAATAGTAATACAATTCTGAGATGCATTAAGCTTTTTTCTTGTCACTAGCCAACCTGAGGCTAACTCAGATAGATGTCATTCATACAGTATTTAGCTTAGGGGTCCCTATAGCAACCATTGCCATAGTACCTACAGGCATCAAAGGTCAGTTAAACAGCAGACTGGGATGGATGGAGTCTTCTTTCCTTTTCCTTTATCTGTTATTTTGGCTTGGGCATAATTTTTACGACTACCTAAAAATATCACTCCAATGGGAATGACTTATCCAACCATGCACTGCAGACCCTGACTGTAACATAAGGGTCAGAAGAAGATGCAGACCGTAATTGCACCTGAAGTTACTAAAGGGCTTGAAACCTCCAAGAAGATTTTCAAAGGGAATATGTTCTTGGACAATACACTGGAAACAACTGAACACAACCAGTAGTTAGGGAAGTTCAAAAGGATTGTTCCACTTCAGTTGCCACAAGACCTGGGCTACAAGTTTTGGACCACCCTTCACATTGGCATAACAGTATATGACAGACAAACTGAACTCCTGGCTCCAGTCTGTGTGGTACTAGACTCTACAACTACTTTGTCTGTCCTAGGCTTTTAGGGAATGAAGGTGAAACAGCTGAGTTTCTAAAATGACATTTCCCCATCTGACAGCTCTTTCTAGTCTTTAGGAAAAGAGGACAGGAAAACTGAAAGTCTTCAAAAGTTTCCATTTACCTGGTCTGAATCACTGACTGTAATCTTCAATCCCCTTAAGATTTCACCCTCTGGGGGATGCTCATACATGGTCAGTTCAAACCTGTTCTGAGGACCATTTTCTCCATAGAACGTTGGTGGATGGTTGTTGAGGTCGACCACCCGTATGGTCACCATGGCAAATGTGTGCTCAGAGATGTCACCTTCTTGACTGACTTCTGATGCCTGCAGCAGGCAAGAGGAAGAAAAGAACGATGAAGCTGTTTTCTCCTTCTTCAGATTCATATTCAGGTATTATTCCACGTGTACAAAGCACTCTAACTTTTAGGAACATTCACAGACTTATATTTCTCCTAAACCTCAGTCCATTCTACACTGAAGTTTATGATGATTAGAAGATTATGGTAATAAACAGTCCCAATAGAGCCCCAGTTGATTCTGCCTCTAATTTTGTGATCTTAGTAACTCACTCTAGGTGAAAACAGTTCTCTAAAAACAATCCAATAGAGGTAAGGTAATTGCTTGCCTAAAGTGTTGATAGAATAGAATAGGAAGACAATGTTTAAATTTGCTGTGGTACCCCAGGCAGTTCATGGTCTCATTGCTGCAAGGACTGCAGCCTTTAATACTGTGAGAAAAACTACTTGTGTCATTTAGGTAAATACTTGAAAAAACACATTTTTTTTTTTTTTTTTTAGATTTAGTCTCTGATTCAAAATTCTGCTGTGATGTTTAGATGAGCTTAATTTAAAGTGGATATAGTATAGACAGACAGGCAAACCTAGCTGGTATTTTTCTGAACCACAACATCAAATCTCTCTGGGTTTCAACAACTGCAACATGTGGCCTAATTCACTGGATTGAACTTGAGACACTTCTTTTGCCAGGTCAGAAACTGGCTGGTATTTTTGTCACAAAAGCTATCTCTAACATGCCTTTTTGCTCAAAGGGCTCAAAACCAAAGGCACTTTCTCTGAAGATGCTAGTCTGACAACTGAGGTGCCTGTCACTACATACGCTGGGAAGTATAACACCCTTTTGGTTCCTCTAGCAGCTTTTGCAGCCTGCATGAACTCTGGGTCACCATGTTCCTAATTAGGAGATCAGAAATCTTGCAAGGTTTTAACCCATTCTGCATCTGGGGAGTGATAGCAGATTGCAGTGAAGCAGAGCTAATAGAGGAAGGAATGGTGCCTGAGTTAACCCAGCCCATGAGAACTCCATGTTCTCCCAGGTACAGCTCACTGCTTGAGCCCAGGAGCAAGCAAGTGCCCTTGGGGGTGCTACACACTGGTTCTGGCACAGTACAGTTCCTCAAAGATGCCTTTAAGCTAGTATTGCCCTTACCACAACAGTAATATGCAATTCCAACACACTGAAGAAAACTGATACAGCCTTCACAATTTAATTCTACGTTTTTAAACACTTTTTGTTTAGAAACTGATTAAAATAACACAGCCTGTCAGATGAGTACTGGCTCATCGAGGTGTTAGCTCATCAAGGTGTAAGCATGTATTTGAGGCTGATGAGTGCCTCAGGAGTGTATGCTGACACGACACTGCATGATCTGTCCCAGTCCTATTATTAATCATAGGTTTGACTGTTATCTCTCTCATAACATGGAGGTTTCAAGAGGTTTCATTAGTTCCCAGTTTAGCAATAAAATCTGGAAACACAGAGAACAGGTATCTACGGACTGCAAAGGACATTGATTATCTAGCCTCAAAGATGAAATTAGGACAAGATGATTTCATTTGAAGGAAGTAATTTGAGACACTAAATATCCCAACAACCCAAGAAAAGCAGTTAGTGCTGCTTTATACTATCTGGCACTGAGCTCAAATATAGGAGGTAGTTTCTGAAACAGGTAAAGTCAGCTATAAATTGAACAATTTTAGAAAATCATGCCTGCTCATGGCATTTTAGACCAATAGTCTTAAAGTGGCCACAGTACCTACCTTAACTTTCAGTTCATACACTTCTTTCTTGAGCTGATTTGGGCTTTTTGTCACAGAAATTGCTCCAGTTGTGTTGCTGATTTCAAATGAACCTTCACTTCCTGCAATGAAACCAAGAGGCTCTGGTTACATGCTACACTTTCTTTCTTTGAACAAGCATGGGCAAATCAACTGTGCACTTCATTAAGGCCATCTATATGTGTATCCATATCTATCAGTAGTTCTGAAGCCACCCTTCAAAAATAAAGCACTTCCATGACTGGTCACAGTGAGATGAAAACAGAGACGAGGGCCAGAAAAGGTTTCCTCCCCTAGGAACAGTTCAGTGGATTTCTTCCCTTATGGTCAACATTTTCCTCTTCTCATCCTGCTTGGGCTCTCTCCATCCTCAGCATTCAGGCAAATTTGGTATTGATTTTTATTACCCTGTCTTCGTTATATGCTGTTTTAGACAAAAATAGACATTTGTCATTGTAATTAGCAAATGCTTAATTAAGTCTTTGAGAAACAAGAATATTTTTCTCACTAATATCAGCTAAGGTGATAAGTCTGACAATCTGCCTCAAAGAATCACAGTCACTTCCCTCAGACAGCATCTCTGGAGAAGCATTTTCTGGTCTTAAACTCTGAGTTGTCAAAAGAAGCTTTCAGCCTGTTGAAGGCTGTTCTGAATAAAAAGGGTTTTTCGGAGTATCTGGGGTAAACCCCAAGGTTTCTGAACTGAGGCAGAGTCTGACAGAGGCAGGACAGGGCTGTAGGCTAACTTTGCTATTGCTACCCAAATTCCATTGATCTGGAGTGAATACCAGTTCCAGACAGCAGTCTATGGAGGTTGGTATATTTGTGCTGAAGCAAATGCCAGCTTGCAGAGAGGCAGCAGTGTCTCACCAGGATGTCAGGAACCATCTCACATCACAGCCAAGGGCAGGTGGTGCCCAGGAAGGGCAGCCCTGATGCTACCTAATGTATAGTATTGGCCACATCCTGTGCTTTGTGGCAGTCTGTCCTTGAAAGGAAAAGAGAGAAAATCCCTTTGAATGTAGAAGATCAAGCCTTCAGAAATAAAGGATGATGACCTGAAAGCCCAGTCATTTTTCTGTTCCTCTAACTCATTTCCAGTGCTGATTTTTAAACCATCCAATAGTATCCTCTTTTGCTAATACCTACAAAAAACTGCAACTTCATTAAAGCACTCTAGACACGACATTGAACAGATATTGACTCACAATACCCAATTATTGAGATACATTGGCCTGCAAAATATATTCTGACTAAGAAGAAACTTAAGTCAATAGTGGTTTCAAATCACCATACTTCATGTTATTGTCTAGTTATCCTGGGGAAATTGGTAACCTGGAGTATGTGTAGCAGTATGTGTGTTCCTCCATACAGCATGTTCAGAAGATTGGAGCTTTTCCTATTATTAACCCACACTCCTGGGATAAGAAATGCTTATTAAGAACACACAATTTCCTATGTGCTGTTAGTGTTTTCTTGTCCTTTGACATCCCAGCCTGCAGTTATTGGAATAATAGCTTGTCAAAAATAATGCCAGTGTCTGAGGTGCAGGGGCAGAAACCTGTTTCAATTTTTTGTTCTCTGTTTTTCAACTTTCTGTGCACTAAAAGCATATTCCCTGCCCCTCTTTTCCATTTCACATAAACAAAACCCTTTGTTAATGGGTATGAGAAAAGCCTTCTTCCCATTAAATCATATTTTGTTCTACTTATCTGTCATCCCCTTCCATCTTCCTTTCTCTCTTTCCTAAACACTTACCTTTTTTTTTATCCCAGAGAACCCTTTTGGTTTTTCTCCATTTTCTTTGGAAATCCAGTATCTTTCCTCATTAAACTTATTTCCCATTGACATTTTCCCTGGTTCTTCTGCCTTCACTTGTTCCACTTACTTAATTTCTCTCTTATTTAGCACAGTTTCATCCCATTTACTTCTTCTTGCTCCTCATTTTACACCTTTCTATTTACCTTCCCTCATTTTCTCTGTATTGTCTTCTGCAACCCTTCTTTCCTCAATGTTTCTACCTTTCTTTTATCTATTTATACCCTCACATTAAGAAGGAACTTCAGCATGGGTATCATCCCACACCACCAACAAAAATGCAGCTGTATCTCTCTGTTCTGGCTGTTTAGGTCACTTAACACAATGAAGCATTTACTCCATAGCTCTTCAACTACACCTCAGATTTCTCTTAGGAAGTTTTAGGATCTTTCACATCTGTAAGTTGGAGTGCTAGGGAAACCTTGTTTTGGAAGGGAGAGAGTATAAAACCCAAACCCCTAAAACTGTAGCCTGGAGTTTAGTTGCTCTAAGCTATTGTCTTCACCACCTAATGAATCATCAATCAAGCTAAGTTTCACATTCATGCCACATGCCACACACATTAAAAGACATGCGACAGACACTCTCAGAATAGCTGTTGGAAAGCATTAATCTTCTGATAACATCTGTTTTCTTCCACTTCAGTGTACAGCCAGTGTCTCTTCACTGGTAAATATAATTTCTTCCAAGAAATCAGAGGTTTGACTGTTTAGCCACTTTCATCACCATATTAATAAAAATATTACTCCAAATGCCATGTCTGGGTCTCCCAATGAATTATCTCACCTCTCAGATTTAATGACAGAGATGCTCAGAAGAGTGAAAGCATGTCCCTTTGCACTTTCTGAAATGACAGGCTACTGATGCCTAACAAATCAGCAACACTAACATTTCTAAGTGCAGTTCTGTGAAGAAGATACTAAAACTCACTGAATTGAATCTTGGCTGTTCTCTGCTAGACAGGGTCCTGAAGTTGTTTGAGGTACCTGACATTATTTCCTGAGATTAAACTCTAGCATATTCTGTTCTAATTTAATGCCAGATATAGTTTTGAGTGCCCTTCAAATTTCATGTAAGACCAGCCTACTCACCATTCACGATGCAGTAATGAATACTGTTAGGCTTTCCTCTGTCTCCATCAAGAGCAACAACAGTAAGGACCTCAGAGCCCTGGGGAGAAATGGGAAATCACAGTCTGTGTGCTGAGATCAGAGCAGGGAAATTGCAACTGCACATTAATAAACTGAACTCCTGTAAGTCTTTCTGCAGTGAAGTGCTGGGGGCAGAGTGGATTCTTGTACCATATGGGGAACACAAAAAGTGCCAGTGCCCATTGCTCTGGGTGTGAAATGGCTGCAGACCCCGTGTGGCTATGGGAGCCTCAGCCCTGGGGGGATGGCTGGTTGCAGGAATGCCTGGAGGTTGTGGCCAAAGACACCTGCCTGGAGCCACAGATGTGGGCAAAAGATATGGAGCAGCCAATCTGAAACCCAAAGCATAGTTTGGGGCACTACCAAGATTCCCTTTGGCTGCTTCTGTGTAGGCTGCTGTGCCCCATGGCCACACAGTATGCTGAGACACAGGCAGATGCTAAGGAGTCATTCGGTCACTTTGGTCCTTCCTAGTTAAGTTCAGACAGGCAGTAGAAGCAAACAGAGATCACAGAGCGACTTGGCCCACAGAACATCTAGGGCATAAAATTGTGACGAAAATGATGGTGGTTTAAGTGCCCTTAAACTTTTACTGTCTGTCTTTACGCACAAGTAACGTGGCCTTGGGCCATATGTACAGAATTTGTGTACTGGGGACCATTTGCTTGTGTGACTGCTCCTATCAGCTCAGTAGTATTGTGAGTGTCACATTAAAATGCTCACCCAAGTAGCAATGAGCTGTGCAATTCAGGCCTCTGAACTAAAGTGTTACTGTCTGAGGCTGCAAAACTGGGGAATATTGAAGTAACTGTCAGTGAATCACAAATAGCAACAAGGAACTTTTTCATGACAACCCTTAAGTGAATTTTTCAAACAAGAGGAAGGCTCTGTTAGAGCAACTGGAAATAGAGAACTGTATTTATTATCGCTTATGCTGGAAGCAGCAATAAAATCTGCCTACTGGGCAAAATGTAGTGCAGTCCCTTTGAAGGTGATAGAGCACTTGTAAATCCTGACAACTCCACCAAAGAGAAGAGAAGAGAAGCAAGTTTACACCACATGTGCAAACACCACTAAAATCAGCTATTGCCTCTTTCTCTGTAGAGTTCATTCTAATGGCAAAACCCACACCAGGAAGGACTGATTCGTGCTTCCATCATTATATCGTAATGGTGTAAGTTATGAGTTCAAGCTGGATGTAATTAACATTTATTGATTTGCATTTCCATAGTAAACACTAACTCCTGTGTGCACCTGATAGTTATTTCAAGATCTGTATGTAACTGTGCAGAATAAATCAATATACATAATATAATTAATTCTGAACACCTGCAAAGTACATGAGCATTACTTCTCTGCCCTGCTGAAATATAACAGCCTCTGCAGGGAACTGCAGTATATAGTCATGCATGGGCTGCAGTGTACATTTCTGGACAGAAAGGTAAGACACAATCTTTCCTGAAACTCAAGAGAGATCAGATGAACAGAGTGCAATCACACTGCTAAACTGATCAATAGTCTAATGTTGGGTAATTTCATGGGCAGATACCATTTCTTGTCCTATATATGAAGAAAACTTTAATTAGATCTTATGTATCAGGGCAAAAGCTGATCCATACAAAATCATGCCACGGCTTAGATATAGAGAAAACTCTTTAGTTTGCAGCTTCAAGGGTATGTGGCTGAAAATGACTGGTTCTGTCCCTGCTTGACTGACAATCTGGTTGTGTTTAGGCCTAGGAGGCTTTCCTGGCCTATTCTGCCTAACCAACCATCACTGAGCAGAAAGTGTCCTGCATTTTGGGGATATCAGGGTTGCTTCTCCCCAAGTGATGTCCATGGAGTATTTGGGCATAAATTCGGTCTGCACCTTGTACAGCCAACTGTTTGTAGCAGACTGATCTGAGCTAGAAAATAAAAGCACTGTGAGACCACAGAGGAAACAGACACACGAAGGCTTTTATGTATGATGTGTTCAGGTGAGGTGACTGGCAGCCTGCTTAGGCCACCAGCCAAGTGCCTCTGGAGCTCTGAGCTACAGAAGAGCTCTTAGTGTCTGGGCTTAGCCTGATGTAAATGGGCAGAATCCTTTTTGACTTATGAAAACAACAGGAAGTAACAACATGCAAAAACTTGCATGGCAAATTTGCAGTTGACGTAAGTAAGAACAAGTCTGAGATTTGGTCAACTCATTTCACCTAGGAGTTAAATCAGAGTTTAGGTCCCATTTCTAAGAAAGCCTGTACTAGAAAAGGCTCAGAGCCATCTTGACTGAGTTGGGAAAGGCTGCACTTGTTTTCCCATAGATGAAAACCAGAACTTACTGCGAGCGTGTCCTCATAGACGTATCCGTAGTAGGGAGTCCCGATGAACATAGGAGGAGTGTCCTGAACATCCTCCACATTGATAGTAACTGTTGTTGTGGCTGAAAAGACTTTGTTGTCTCCCCTGAGCTTCCCACCACCGTCCTAGAAAAGAAGTCATTGTCAGGTGCTTCTGCTGAAGCATGCCTGCAAATCAGCTGAGGCATTGCATATGGACCTCATGAGCCTTCAGAAGCATGGTTCCAGGAATCCTTTCTCTCTCTGAACATACTGATTTTATCTGTGCTGCACTGTTCCCATCTCTTTGCCATTTGTCCTGCTCTTTGTCCAATTAGGAAGACAGCTTGCAGTGCCTCATAAGTAATTTCTTATATTAAAAGTGATTGAGCCAATATATGCAGTCTTACATGATCTTTAGAGAGGGGACAGGCAATTCAAGGCTTTTTTCAGAAAAAAAAATGGTAGAAACTGACACAAAAAGCTAGCCACCAAGGTCTACAACTTTTCATGCCACATATAGTCTTGCATGAACACAAGACAGTGCACAGCAGCAAGGTAGTGCATCTCTAGAGGGAAATAAACAGTGTACATGCTCAAAGTCTCCTAGGAACGCCTATGTTATAAAGTGCAAGCACAGAGGAGCTGTGCAGCCAAAACCTGTGAGACAGCCACACTGAGTAAACAGTCTCTGGGGACTTGGCTACAACCAGCTCTACACAACTGATACAGCAGAGCCAATTAGGAATACAGCTTGCTCTTTCAGAAGCTTTTAACACCCTCAGTCTCAGAGCAGCTGCTGTAGGTCAGTAGTCATGCTGGTGTGTAAGAGTGTGAATTGTTCAACATGTCTGCAGTAGAAATTCTAAAATCTCTGATTTTTTTGAAAAGATACGTTCATTTTTTTTCTTCCTTACTGCTCCAAAGGCAGAACTTAAGTGAGATTTTGTTACTTCTCCTCAAATGAACCTTGGTTAAAAAATACATGAAAAGGTCCATATATTTTTCAAAAAATATGAGCAACTAGAAGTCCCCATAAGTTAAAGCAAAATTGCCCTCTTTCCACCCATGTGAGTCTGTCTGTGTGACAGGTCCCCACAGGATTGTAAGGGACTTCAGAATCTATAAACTTTTAATGCCTGTTAGCACATGCAGTCACAGGCACAGTACTGCTGGGAAAACAGTGGCAAAAAAGGATGTGCAGCAATATTTCCAGGATTTAAATAAGCTCCTGCCATGAAGCAGCAGAGAAGTGAAATAAAGAAACATTCACAGATATTTCCAGAAAAGAAATCCATCACTTGTGCTGTGTCTAGCTGTGCCCTGTGTCTTACTGTGGGTAGTGTTGATGCCTTAAGTTTTAGATTTTATATTTTTTAGATTCTGTGCTGTTTTGGTGGGTAGTTTTAGGTTTCATATTCAGTGCTACTAAGCTCTCTGCACAGAGTAGATAGACAAAACAATTCCTTCTCTAGTTTGATACCAAGGACAACTTTCAAGCCCAAGAATGAAAACAACAGTGAAGTGAGAAGGAAACACGAGGAGGATGGAGCTTCATAACCTGAAGCTGTGGTAGGACAATTGATTTTAATATGCTAATGGACCAGAACTTATAAAAGTGTGAGACCTCGTGATCAGGTGCCCATTTTGTGACCATTTTGGTGCATCTTGAGTGTGGTCTTGCTGGACTCTTGTGCTGCCCAGGTGTGCCCAATGAGGCCTTTTAATAAACACCTGCTTTATCCTTTTGCTCTGTCTGGTCTCTGTTCCAGGACAGCCTCCAGAAGGCATCAGTATCTGCCTGCCAGGGGTTTGTCCTTGTGGTGGTAGGGCCAAGGAGCCCTGAGCTCACAGGCTGATGCCTCTTGAAGCCAGGACTGGATACCCCAACCCTTCACTTCTAGATGAGTCTCATGACACAGGTGACAGTAATGAAATGTGAGAAACCCCCTCCCAAATCCTACAGATGTTGTTCAGCAGCAGACAGCTGCTACCTTTCCTCCCTCACCTTTCTATGCTACCCCCACCAGACATTACAGCAGGAGTACCTCTGCTGCCTTCATGTTTCAGCAGCACTTGTATTCAAACAAATTGGTCCCACTCAAACACAACACCCCACCTCCTCTAGCCTCACATAAAGGCCTTTACCTTGGCTACAACGACAACAAAATGCGTTCTGGATTTCTCGTAGTCCAGGGTGACCCCTGGTTTGATGCGCAGGACACCACTGTGACGGTCGATTGTAAACTTATTAGCATGGATGTTCTAGAAGAAAAGAAAAGAAAAGAAACAGCCAGAGATTACATGTATGGAGATAGGATTGCCAGAGGGATTAATCTTTTGTTTCATCCGCTAAGGGAGAAGACTAGAATAATGATATGGTTTGGGTGAATAATGTATTTGATGAATTTCACCTCTGTGTGTTTATGAACAATTCATGAACCGACCACAAGTCTCTCATTATTCAGAATAAATCAGTTGCTTGCAATGTAGATATTTTTCATCTTTTAGTATTTCATTGTGAATACTTAAACTTTGGTTAACTCAGTTAATTGCATGGAAGGAGGTAGGGAGATTTAACAGAAAAAAAAGATTAGGGAATAGGAATTAAAAAAGGAATGGAGTTACCCCTTAGTGTTTCAAAGTCCTACTGGTTTAAAAAAAAAGCAGGAATGTTGCGTGTATAGATTATTGTCAAACACAGTGGCGATCTAGTGATTTTTGTGATGTACAAACAAAATCTAGAGGACATCTGATTTTAAGGGAGGCCTAAAAAATGTCTCACTCCATTCTTCTGAACTGGAGATATCTGTACAAACACCTCTGTTCCTGTATCCAGACACCATGGCCACTGTCAGATAATCTTGGCCATTTCAGCAGACATCATCACCTGCCTTTGTCATACTTGTGAAGAGGTTTTTTCTGTGCAACTTGAGAATTCTCAGAGACTGTGCTCAAAGACATGGCAAGATCTTTTCAACAAATACACATATTTATTACCCTTTTTGCCACACAAATATATTATAAACTAGACACAGAATTTTGAAATTGCTTTCCCTTTGTTCATAGACTGTCAGCTCTCTGGAAAAAGCCCTGTGCAAAATTGAATCCTGCACATGGATCATAATTTGTGAAATCAAAGCTAAACTTCAACAAGGCACTCAAGGTGTTTTTTCATGGTATGCCCAAGCTCTTAACAGGATTAGCTTTAGTGCTAAGTAAATATCTTCTAACTTGTCTCCTTATTCATATCCAAAATTAAATATTGAAACAATTTTTCTTTGTTTTTTTTCCTGTTTGCTTTTCTTCATGTTTCCTCTTGAAGAAGGGGAACTACAGATAACCTGGATGAAACTGCCTGTAGAAAGAAGGAATTTGAATAATGCAAAAAATTGCCCTTGTGGTGTACAGAAGATCTGTAATACTGAAGTTCTGCTTTGAATTTGGAGCCCTTTCAGTTCTTCACCAGTGGGCAGCAACTGAAAGGGTGGTTTCAGGCAGTCACTGCTTTGTCAGGGAGACGATTTAGTACCTCTCATTTCACACTGTGATCCAGGTATCAATTATGCGCCAGCCTGCTACACTGGAGGGCACATCTATGTTTCCAGAGTGTTTTGCTCCCTAAAGAAAGCTATTTCATGCTTTAGAAATCCCATAAGCATACAGGATTACCAGCTAATCTTGCTCTCCCTGGCACTCCAAAGGAAGGGCCAGTAAGAGTCCTGCCATGAGGGGTCCTGGCAAGCACAGGAGTGTCAGTGGCAACTCCAGCTCCCCTCAGTGCCTGCTGGACTGCTCTTGGCTGCTTGTAATCACACAACATCCCTCCTGCCAATGCTTATTTTCTTGTGCATGGTCCAAAATTGATCCTAGAGGCATTAGTAGCACACTCAACCCCCAGAATCTTTTTAAAATCTGCTTTCTGAAATTTCAGTAAATGAGAGATGATTTGTGAAGGTACAGACAATACTTTACCTGCAAGAAGTAGGTGATACTTCCTCCTGAACCAGTGTCTTTGTCTATTGCCTCAATCTTAAAGATACTGCTGCTGGAGGGAGTGTTCTGTGACCAGAAAGAGTTAGCAGAGTCACACAGAAGCAGAAAACCAGGTGAGTTAAAAGAAATGAAAAATGAGCATGCAGGCAGGCAGAAAAAGAGAGTGATGGGAGAAAGAATGTAAAAGCACTGAGGGATCCAAGGAGCAGAAAGGAAAGAGGGAAGAAGTTAAAACTGGAAAACAAGAAGAAACACTTTGTGAAATAAAAAAATAAAAATAACAGAACATTTTAGCTGAGACTGGGTGTATCCTGTTCCCACTGTAGTGAATTCTAAAAACTCACATTGACTCACATCTTGGAACCTACCCCAAAATAGCACACCTTAAGTACCTACAGACTTATTCCCCAAGTTTGCAGTGAATATTAAATATCTACTCAAACCCTAAACCAAAAGAATGCAAGTCTGTCCTGCACAACTTGTTATTTTATTGAAAACATATAAGCCCCTGCTTACATCCTATAGAAGTATATTTCCAGTATGTAAAGAA
Source organism: Certhia americana (assembly GCA_018697195.1). Lineage (NCBI taxonomy): Eukaryota > Metazoa > Chordata > Aves > Passeriformes > Certhiidae > Certhia > Certhia americana. The sequence continues at coordinate 26,343,563 of CM031862.1, read as the reverse complement.
ATTTCACCAACCTCTGGGACTTCCACTATGTAAGGTGTATTGATGAACTCTGGGCTCTCATCATTGGCATCCATTACAAGGATCCTGACTTTTTCAGAAACCTGGAGTAGAATATGAAGAGCATATTATGACTCCCATAATTTATGAATCCCATTATTTCCCGTTTACAGAGGTTTCCAGGGCAGTTGTGCCTGGATGCTGGAACATCACAAACATTTCTTAGAATAATCTCAATTAATTTGAGATGAGAAAGAGCTCTAGATTTATCCAGTCTTGTGGATAAGAAGAGGGTCCCACTTTTCTGGTGCCTCTAGTGATGAAGCCCACATCCTCCTACTGGCAGCCTGCTATCCTGGCCGTGACAGCATCAGTCCATAAATTGAAAATGCCAAGAAATCTGTGGAAGTAGGACTGGATGCTCAGTACCTCCAATAAGTCCTTAGTGATTAGACACGAACAAAGCTTTATCTAGCAGCAGACAAGAAAGGCCCCACCACCTTAGCCTAAGCAAATCTTCTTAACATCATGCTAGAGAAACACTGTGGGGGTGTGGACAGGCAGCCCTTGGGCACCCAACACTTGTTCCTACAATGTCACACATTTCTCCAAAAAGCCTCCAGATCTTAGGCACGAATCTGACTGTGCTGGCAGTGAAAACTTCGTAGGAAGCTGCTGTAATTCTGCAGGCTGCTAAGTCGGTATTTCAGCTCACACTACATTGTAATTATCCTCAAATAGCTGAGCAAGGAGATGAAGTGAGACTTGAGTAACTATGAGTTCAGTGGCTCTAGGAACAGGAGGTAAGACTCTAATGAGATTATGTTTTCTGATCAAATGAGATGGTGCCTTTAAGGTAATTTAATAGGAGCAGGTATGTAAGGACAGACAGTTTGACAAGCTACAGCATAATTAAATACTTACAGTACTCAGGCCATCTGAAATACTGACAATAACTTCAATCTCATCTTCCTTCTGTAAATGAAGAAAATTCTTTTGTTAAAGAGATGGTGTTTGTCCTGATTGGAAAAGGGACTGCAGATTTAAACCTGACTAGGCCGGCAGTTGAAAGTAACAACTAATACCACAAAGCAATCCCAGCAGAGGCCAGGAAGACCCCTCAGAAGCTCCAGGTCCTGGAACCTTCTGTGGCTACTGTCAGATGGTGGGTCTGGTAATCTTTGTTGCTTCCTAAAGTGCTCATAAACCTTTTTCAAGAAATGTTCCCTAAAATGGCACTTGGGTTCAAAATTCTTCTGTCTTAGCGTACAGATTTTTATAGGGTTTACCAAATATTGTGTAAGCTTCTCAGTATGAAGGCTTCAATGCATTATTCCCAGAATAAGGCTGCCTTTAGATACCTTTAACCAGCATAGTTACATTGGCTAAAGGGCTATGATGTACTAGAGGAGTAGTACGTCATACACAAATCATACACAAAGTAGTACTGCTTACACAAATCTCTGCTTTTCCTAAGGACAGGAGAGTCCCCTCTCTGAGGATTTGACAACTGTAGCTGACCTTGATCTCTTGATGGGGTGTGGGTGGGGGAAGATAGAAATAAGGAATGAACTTCTCTTTTGAAAAAGGCTGGGCAGACAGCAGCTGAAAAATTTGATAGTAATGTTAGTGGCACAAGGCAATGGGAATGCATTGTGAAGGGTCAAGTATAATGTCTTAGAATTGCAAAGTATATTCCATGCTTCAGGGGCTAATAAACCAGCCTTGTCCTTCAAAGTCTCAGATCAAATTAAACTGGAAGAAATTCCACAAACACCTGGAGTGGTGCCATTTGATTGTACCTCTCTGTCAAGCTCCTCGATCAAAGTAACATTTCCAAGATTCTTGTCAACAGAAAAGTAGCGTCTTGATCCAGCTTCATAGGCCAGGTCATATGTCACGGGATCTCCTTCGGGATCGGTTCCATTCAGAGTGTACACATGGGTACCTAAAAAATTGATATTCAACAGCATTTCCCTGTGGTTATTCCAATCAGTGAGTATTTCACTGGTCTGTTCCTTAGGAATTTGGCTACCCTGCAGCAGGAAAAGGTTTTGTTAATCAAACCCACTTACTGGGAAGTATGGATAAGCAGACAGTTCAATAGTCCTGATGGCAACTTTTTAGCCAGCTGGTTAAATTGAGTTCATTGCTGCTGGCTTCTGTCACTTTAGGCAGAAGAGGCAGAAACTTTCCTGTGGAGCTGCACCCAGGTCAATGCTGTTCATCCAAGGGTTTACACAGGTGACATGCTCTTCACCAGCTCTCAGCCCAGGTGAGCCAAAAGTGATGCTGTTGTACTGAGTGACAATCTCAGCAGCACCAGAAGGCCCTCACAGACCTCTTTGTAGGAAAAACAGAATTGCAAACTAGCATGCAGAGAATCTGGAAATCTGCCTTCAGGGAGAGCTCCTTTAGGACTGGATCCGAGCTCTGGAACTTGGGAGGTGCAAGGACATTTTCACACTTGCACACTTTCAGAATAAATCAAGGCAAAAGTCTTCTTTCCTACTTCCCTCCCACTCATTAGCTCTTTCTCATTAAATTCTTTACTTGACACACCCACTCATACTCTTACCAATTATTAAATTTTTCAAACTCATCAATGTATTTCCTTCAGAAGCTGGAAAAAGACTGTTATTTCTATATTTAAACATTGACAAGTTTTACACTAAACTGACTTTGTGTATTATAAATGACAATTCCTGGGGGATTTATAACATCTATATTTTTAAAGTGCAATGAGATTGTTTATTAGTGTTATTTTTTAAACTTATGTGTCTGTCATTCTACTGTGCTTTAACACCTTCACCCAAATAACTTCAAGCAGTTTACAAACAACAGTTAACTGAGCCTGAAATCATTGTTGTTTCCTTCCAATCTGCAGTGCCTTGGTCGAGTTACCTGAGATATTTAGGTTGTAGAGGTTAAGGACAGAAACTGTGTTCTACATCTAACAAAGCCCTCTGCACTGGAAAAACTGTAGCCAAGTGACACCCCAGTTACTAACGAGTTTTGCTCATGCATGCAACCTAAATATAGGATGGAAGGATCCCTGCTAAAAAAGTTAGCATAAAGTTCATGAAGAACACTAAGACTCTCAGTTTTGAACTACTCTGGCCCTGAGTGTGACATATGTTAAATTCAATACTCAAAAATGATGATTTTTTTCTCATCTCCTCTCTTCAGTAGCATTGATCACTGACCAGATCTGTAAGCTTGTGTTTAATTCTAGAGCTTTGCACGGCACTGACAGGTCAGCTTCTCAAAGGTTTTCTCAGTTTTGCAAGGCAACATTTTGGACCTCATTAGCTTCTTCCTTGGTATGCAAACTGTGAAGCTGCTTTAATGGACATGGGATATCCAGCCATCAGTGGTGATATTTGGAAAGCATGGCTGTCTTCTTGTCATAGCAAGAGATTATACCAAACCATGTGGAATCTGTGCTCCATTATGAGCAAACTCTCTTATGATAATTATCAGGGCAATATTTGGGCACCCTTGTAGAGAAAAATGTTACACTGCAAAAACCAATACACCCAAAAGAGCACTAACAAGAAACCCTGTTACGAGCTGGTTCAGCCAGCCAATGAACAATCAAGACTTGCAAAACACTCCTCAAAACTACAAAACACTTTCCCACATTTTTCTTGTACTTCCCCCACAAAATATAATGGAAAATAACAACACATCTGTAACTGTGATCCCTGAAAATTATTAGGGAAAGACAATGAGCAGTATGATGAGACACTTCTGACTCTCTAAACACAAGGAAATGAAAGGAGAGGAATTAACTGGGACTGATATAAAATAGTATCCTGAAAGGACACCTGCTTCCTGATACAACTATCTATATAAGAGATAGAAATTTGAAACTGTGGAGGGCTCTGCAGCACCAGCACTGACTCATTTCTTCTCTTTTTTCAAAAGCTTTGTCTTAATATCACAGCTGGGTCCAATAGGAGATTTAAGATGTCAATTGTCACCATCTCACTGATGTCCTTATAAACTCAGTGCTTTTCTGCAGACTTCTTTTGGTCATTAGTTGTTTCTACTTCTCAGTTGTTTTCTGCCCTTCTTACTACCTTTTCCTTCCCCTTGCACTTGACATGATGCTGGCTGTCCTGCCTGTTTCTAGCTTGTGTGGATGTCTGCAGCAGCTGCTGAGCAGTGCTCTCTGTGCTGTGGAGAAACAGGATGGACACCATGTCTGGGCTGTCTTGGAGCCTGAGAGCAAACACCAGGCACAAGGTCTCTGCTCTGGCTGTGGCTGCCCTGAAATATCAGTACCAGCAGAACACAAATGCAAACCACTCCTCAGGGGGCACAGGGCTGGAGAAAAAGAGACTGAAAGGTTATGTGAACCCATTTGAACCTGGAGTTTTTATTTAAATCCCTGAGTTTCCTTTCCTAGGAAAATTTCTTAGAATTTTCTTATAAGGGGGACAGGAACTTTCTTGCTGCTAAATATGAGAAGAAACATTGACATTGGTACAGACTGAGATTACTGAGCTTTCTGATCAACTTCATTGATCTTTACACTGGATTGTTTGCTTTTTAGCTAAAGCTGATACTTCATTTTCATAATACAAAATACTTGAAAGCCTTTTAAATCAGATTGTGGATTAAAATTTATTTTCTAACTCATTATAATTCCTTATTTTTTCCAAATTGTAATTTCACTGCACAGTACTCTCCATATCATTAACACCACCAGGAACACTTCTCAGCACAGTGTTAATGCCAATTAAAAATCTGTTCTCAGTGTGCTGCCTCTACTTGCTGAAAAGGAAATAAAGGAAAAAGGCAGCTAAAATCTTAGCAGAGGATACCAAGTAAACAGACTCCCCCTGTCATAAAAATATGGGAATAGAAGAGCCTTTACTTGAGGATATGGAAATGCCACAGTTAGAAGAGCTGGATACTCTGAATACCCAGGGGATGATGCAGCAGGCTGGGACAGGGGAGCCCTGGGGAGCTACTTGCTGCTTCCTGCTGTGGCTTCCTCCCAGCAGCCAAGCCAGGCTTTTCCACTCCGTTTTTCTATTCCATCTTAAAAGTCATTTGCTCTTTGCTTTGCCACTTGGGTTGAATGGCTGTCTCATGATGCCTTTACTCCATTTTACTTCATTTTTGATTCAAATTTAATCACAGTCTTTGCCCTGGGCTCTGGGGCTGTTTTTTCTTTCTCACTGAAGACATGATCTCCCTCTCTGCTGTGCAACATTCAGCAATCAGATCCCTTCCCTGTCAGTTAAACAAGCCAAGCACATTTTGGATTCATGCTCAGTCCTGTCGTTGTCCTTTGCCACCACAGCTGACATCTGTTAACAAGGTGCTGAGAGGGACACACATGGCCACACTCCCAGGACAAGACACCTCATTTCCTGATGTCACAGCAAATACCACCTTGCCCAGGGTCACATGCCTGCTCTCCACCTGTCTCAGCCAAGGGTCCATTTCCACAGCAGAAAAGTAGATGGACAGTTAACACAAAGCTACAGATGGCTGTTTACACACCAAACTCACCCCTATCACAGGGGAGCTCAGGCTCCTGGAGGTCATGGGCACACACCATGATTACCCCAAAGCCAGCTCCTTCCCCTTTCACTACCTGCTCCTGCTCCTTCGGCCCATGGCCAGGCGGCTCCTGCTCCCTGCCAGCATCCTGGGGCACCAGCTGACTGGCAATGCAGAGACACGGCAGCAGCAGCAGCAGCAGCAGCCCAAAGGCCATGGCTGCCACAGCAGCAGCCAAAACTCGCCCTGCGGCTGCCAGTGCCTGTCCTGGAGAGAGGGGATATGGCAGCAAGTGCTCAGCATGGGACCCAGACCATCACCCCATGGACAGCAGCAATATGTCCCTGTGGCACCCACAGCAACCAGCTCCAAGGAGAGGCCATCTGATGGGTGCAAGGGTGCAATCTGATGAATCTGCAGTTTCTGTCAGAAGAATGAAGACAAAATTGAAGGCTGTAAAACTTATGAGTCCTCAGAGCATCTCTGTGCAGTGATCAGCTTTGCGGGGGCTTTGCTCTGTGCACTGCTGGCACTGCTGCAGGTGTGCAGAATGCAGGCTGTGTTTAATGCTTCTGTTCTGGTAGCCCCCAACTTTCCTTGAGGTGGACCAGGGTGACAGAAACAAGGAAAGAATGATAGGTACCACAGGGGACAAGAAAGCTCTCCACAGTCAGCTGTGAATGATGGGAAGAAAGGAGAACCAGGAGTGTGTAGAAACAGGGCAAGCTTGAAGGATGGAGGGATCTGAAGGGATCAGTCACCCAGAGGTGAGTAGCTGCAGCTACAGCTTTGATCAAAGAGCTGCCACTGCAAACTGGCATTTAATGGGTGGAGTGCCTTCTTGGGGGCAAGGGAAAAACAGAAAGGGAAATGCAAGGAGATCCTGCAGAGATCTACAGAGCACTGATGATTGGGCTTTGAGAGAGTAATGAACTTAGGTCTTCTGAGCATGCTTCAATCTCCTACTCTGCAACTCCTCCCAGCCCCACTCTGTCCCCACTATGAGGTTTACAGGGATTATGAGGTAAGATGAAACAAACAACCTAAAATAGCATTCCACTCCTGCCTTAAGACCTTGATTAGGAGCACACGCACATTTTGTATGTACACATGCAAAGAGCTAAATACCCACCTGCCCCACCAAACCACAAACACCAGCTGCTAATTCTTCCATTTGTCTTAAATCTGGCACTGAAAGGGACTGCTGTTCTGGCCCCTGTGACCCTGAGGGGTCTCATGCACAGCAACAATAAATAGGATCTGGGAATCTGCAGGTAATTTCAAGCATTCATGCAGAAATAATGCTTGCTGGTTTTATGATAACTTGGTACACAAGTTACAACCATCTGTAAATAAGCAAACTTGGACAAGGGAAAAGAAGGTCAAGTTAAGGATGACATGAGAATGATAATGAATTTGATGTGTTCACACACCTGCAGAACTGCAATTTCTCTTTCTACAGCCACACAGAGAATCCATCATGTCCTCTCAGTGTTCCCAAATGTCGCATGTCCCTTCCCTACAGATGTCTGGGAATATAACTAACACACACTACTTTGCCAGCCACTTTCAATCTCAGCAGGGCCAAAAACTAAAATTTCTGGAGGTTTACAAAAGCTGCTGTCCGTGGCATTGCACAGATCAGACATCAACTGCTGCCAAGAAAGCATCCTGCCCATGACCCCAAACTTCCTGTAAGGACAGGGAAGATCTAATAGCAACCTGTCCATTCCAGCACATGAACCTGAGTGAAGCCATCCAGAATGAAACACATGGAAGTTTTAGTTCCCCTGTTTTGTCACTGACCATCCTGTTCAACCTGAGAGATTACTGCAGGAGTGTGGACGCTTGGGACTGCACAGGCACATGGGACCAAATTCCTTCTCCTGCTTCTGGAGGAGATCAGAGAAAGTTCTGAAGAACAACTATCTCCTCTGCAATGCCACAGCAAAGGGACAGCCTAGTACCTATTTAGCACTGAGCTCTGGCACAAAGATCTGGCTGTGGTCTGATGTGAACTCTGGTCCTCTTGCCCTGTCAAAGCTGAAAGCACACCCAGCACTGCAGCACTGAAGTGTCAGTTCTGTTTGTGCCCTTCTCTGTGACTGTCTCTGTCAAAGCCTCCCCATGGAGTGGCTATGCTGACATGGGCAGTAGCAGTTTGCATTAAGCAAATCCCAAGCAACCATGTTCCAATGGAACTTCTGGCAGTATTTTCAGAAGAGAGGACCTTGCAGTACTTATAGCTGTTTGTCAATGTATTCTGGGAATTAGCCCAAAGAAGCACTGGAAGCTGTGTGACAAAGCAACCACATTTGGTCTCCTGAAAAGTTAGGTCTTATCTCGCTTTCCCAAGGGTTTCTTCAGGTCTTTTGGAACGTTCAGAGAGAAGCTGCTTCTCTCTTGTCTTTTAAAGCACATTTATATATCAAATTAGAAGTACAAGCCAGCCAATTTCAACACATGTAAGCACATTCTGGATGAAGCTAGCAGGCAGGAGACACAGCAACTCTCAAGACAGAGCAGCCTGAGCTTTATCACTGCTGCAAGCAAAGCACAAACTCTCCAGAGACCTCTAAGTCCCTAGTCTGGTTGCTAATGTAACAAAAGCACATACAGAAGCCCATCACATATATCTCATTATTCTTACTCAGGCTAATTAGGAGAGCACTAACACAGGCTCTGATCCCTCACACTGTTGTTTTGCTGTTGAGGCACACTGTCCTTTTTTTTTGGCTGCTAGAACACCAGATCAGATGTAGTGGAAATTACTGCTGTACTTCACTGCTGCAGGGAATGCTGTCATCTGAGAGACCATGTGGCACTGCAGTCTTGACAGGAGGGACATTTTTGCCCATGTTGTGGCTTTGTGCCATCTTTAGCTTCTCATCCTCACACAGGTGCCTGGAGGCTCCCGGTGGTGGCAGAGAGAGGCTGGTGCTTGTAAATGTCTGTGGGCTGGCACCACACCAGGGAACGGGTGTTGGATGGCAAGCGAGTTGTACTGCCTGCAGTTTCAGTGGCAGAGTTGGCAAGCAGAACCCAAAACAAACTGAGCTGGGGTCCCATTTTTTGGCTGTCTGGCGTTACAAGCCTTATCTACACTTGGACAAGTGATTCCACTGGCTAATCTAACTCCAGCAATCAGCAGAACCACAGGGATTGCCAAGACTGACTAAGTGTGGTTTCTATTAGAATCCAGGCAGAAGTACAACAAAACATTGCAGCTCCTTCGTCTGCCTCTGGCTTTTGCAAGTGCCACCACATTACTACATTACTGCTGGCCTTCAAGCTGAGTTTTCCACTTAAACTTGGCCAAACTTATAGCAAATTCCTGCTGCATCATAAGCAAGCTCCTTTTAAGTTCATCGTCAAGATGTGTCACTTCTACACTATGTGCTGCCTTCTCCCTGTCCTCTTCTCATGCCGAGCAGGTAAAGGAGAATTTGCTGCTTCCAAATACCCCTCTCCCCACCCTCTAGCAAGCCCAGTGTGGGTCTTGGATGACATTAACATCAATGGGTCAGAAATGGAGACTTTGAGCAGACCCAGGCAGCTGCTTCCCAGCACAGAGAGTGACCTTGGTCTGGTTTAAGAAGGCGTGGGTGGCAATGTCAGGCTTTCAGAGAAGGCTGTGCCCTCTGATTCTTCCCTCATCCTGGCCTTCCCCAGATGCCCAAGTCCTTGGAGGGGGTGTTTGGGTGCACACCCTGTGCAGCCATATCTCTCCTCTCTGCATGAGACATGAGTAAAGGGGTGCTTCAGTACCCAGTTTGCATTAACTAAATATTTTTCTGATTTAGCCTGTGAAAGCTACAGGTGAAGAGAAGAAAATCCTAAATAAAATCTCAGTTCAAAGTCTGAAGTAAAGGTGATGTTCATCGCTTAACATCTTTTTAATGTAATTGTTTAGGTGTTAGGAGATTATTTTTCCCCCACAGAAAATATTAAATCACCTTTTGTTCTTATATAACATTTTTTAGTGGAACTAAACCTAAAAGAAGCATAAATAGACCTGCCTCAGAGTGCTGAAATTTGAAAACTGTATCAATTTTTGAATTTTCAGTAAAACAAAACTAAACCTTTTTTAAAAACATCAGTTATTTAGACAAAGCCATTTTCACTGCAAGTGGAAACATTTTCTACCATTTGTGCACAAACATTAAAAATGTGTTTAGAAAAAATCATTCCCCTTACTTTTCAATGTACAGCTTGCTTTTATCAAGGCTGATAAAATTACTAGAAACTAAGCTTTCTTCTCATAAGCATTTACAGAATTGGTAACAAGCCTCTCACCATGAATTTATTTCTGACCCCAAAGGTCTGTGCTCTGTAGCTGTGAATAAATTGGTGGACCAACAAAGAGGGAGCTAGAAGTCATGTTTTAAATTGCAGCTACAATTCAAACATGTCATTTTAAATTGAGGCCAATCAAAATCTTGAGAGAAAAACATGTAAGATCACAGCATATAAGAACAACCTACAAGAAAATATATATGTTAATCATAAGAGCAAGCAACTCCAATTTCACAGTTTAAACACACAGATTTTAATACTGACCAACAGGCGTGTCCTCTGAAAGGCTGAGAAGTGCCATGTTCCCATTTGTGCTTCTGGCTCCATTGTCAAAGAAATAGGGGGCATAATTTGCCTGAACTGCAATTAAAACAAAACAGAAGCCAAACAAAAGCATTTTGTAGGTGACAGTTATTTGGCTGGCTCAGTTACCTGACTCTCAGTAAACAGAAGCTGTTTAGGGAATACTAGGAGTGCATAACACACCCAGTTGCTGCAATGGACTTTCAGAACTGTATCTGTATAGATATGTTTTAATAAAATTACTTCTGCATGCCTCTGTGCCAGTATTTACACAGCAGAAAATAGTGAGAGTATATAAAAAAACCTCCAAAGAAACAGAAATAAAATAAATTGCAGGATCTCCCTAAAAAAACTCAACCAGTTCCAGACAGCTTCAATGAAAAATTAACTTTTTTCAGCTTGCAATAATGGAACATCTCTCCTTTCCTCTACATATTCAAGTATGAATCTTTCCCAGTGTCTTGGTACCTTACCCAGTATTCTTACCCCGTGTTCTAAGCACATCCTGCTTTAAAATTATGCCTACTACATGAGCAATTAGCCATAATTAAATACTTACTTGCTGCCAGACAACAGCAAAGTTAAAAAAAAAACAAAACAAAAAACAACAAATTAGTTGTCATTCTACTGACTGACTGTTAGAGATTCAAAACAGCCCATTTGAAACAAAACTGCAGGTAGATAAACACAGAGGGTAACATTTGCACAAGGACCAGTTGCCAAGGAAAATATTTCAGAACAACATTACCACATCAGTAAGGATAACTACAGGATTTAAGGTTATGCTTGTATTCTCCTTTATTTTTACTTAACAAAGTGATTATTGTACTCACCCAGGCAAACACGCACCAAACTGAGAAATAAGGAGGGGGTGAAATGCCTTACATGCTTCATCCCACTGAAGAAAGAACCACCTTCTATATAAGGGATTGTTTTTTTATTGGTTTTATTATAATTATTATTTTTTTATCTCTCTGAAATGTCCAGGAAAGTGCCCTTCAGATGGATGTGGCTGAGAAATGTGGAAGAGGCAGTAACAGATGCTAAGATGTTAAGCGGATGACACGTCTTAATTTCTGAGGAATTTAAAGAAGCTCCTTCCTACCACCTAATTAGACCAATTACTTTACAGGGAGCTGTGGAACTCATGTCTGAGACAAGATTTGGAGGAATCAGTGTAACTCTCGTGTTTTGCTGTTGGTACTGTATTTGTGCTGTCCAAACACACAAGTCAGGGAGAAGGTAAAGTAGAATTTCATTTTCTTTCTGAAATCTGTCTGTAATTCTCTAAGCCAGTTCTCTGTTTTTAAGAGCTAAAAGAAGTTTCTTTTTTATTTTAGCTCTGGTAATCTTGAGAAACTACAAAAGAAGAAAATCTAGTATTATCAAAACCAGTAGAAATTATTGTTACCATTTTAAAGAAAGCACTTATGATAGCAAAAAAATACACAACATTGCATATTAAAAATGCCAAAGTCAAAATATTCTTTTTATGAGTTGGCCTGATCATTTAATTCTTAAACTGCATGAATTGCTGAAAGTATCTTTTACTTTCAGCAGGAATTTTTCAGTATTCTTAGAAGTGTGTTTAACCATCAACACATCGAAAAAGTTATTAGAGTGGCTTTTTTATATTGCTTGTTTTGACATATAGAAGGTGTTTGCACAAAATAAATATATATATACTCCAATATACTATATGGTTAAAAATCAGCTACTCTGGGAGGAAGCTCACGGATAAACCTGCTTGAAATGAGCTCCATCAGTGATAATACATGAATCAATGACCCTTGTGTTCCCTTCCAGCTCAGACGATTCTGTGACTGTGATTCTGCTTGCCTGGCTGCCAAGCACTGAGATGTTTACATTGGAGCTGAGCTGTTTAAACCTGACCTTTGGCACAGCACTTGCCCTTTAAGGATGTGCTAATGGAGTTTTCTGGGTTATTTAATTAACAGACAGAGTGAAAAAATTGTCTAAGAAATTAAACAGTCAAAGAGTTCCCCATTGCAGTGCTTTAAAAAATGTCAGAAGCTGCACATGCTGCCTGGCAGTGACCCTTGCTGGGTGGCTGCAGTGGCACAGGTGAGGTGGACACAGGCAGTGGAAACACTGAAAGCAGGTTCAGAGGAACCAGGAATCAGCTTCTCACAGGGCAACAGTGGAAGCTTTGGCTCCCTCAGTCACCCACGTGTTTTATCACTGTTTGCTAAAGTTTCAGAAGAGAGCAGGTCATTGTACCCCAGACATAACCCCACAGACAGAATCCCCCCTCCCAGCCCTGGCCTGCAGGGTGCAGAGTTGAAGATGGGCAGTGCTCGAGGGGTAACTTTCATCACTCATGGAGCGGAGGCTCAGGCTGGACAGCTCCTATATATTTGTCCTAGAGAAGGACCTGGAAATTAGATCCTGTTATGTTTATAGTGTGCCTTACCCTGACCTTGGCAGGAGGAGCAAATGCTGGAGGGGGCCATGGGAGAGGCCCGTGCTGCAGATACAGTGCTGTGCTGCTCCCATGCTGTGCACAGGGCTTGTGGGGGCCTGCAGATCCCCTGGGATCTACAGTGCTGCTGGCAGGACATTTCTGCCAGCAGAATAAATCAACTGTTAGGCTCCCAGATGGAGAAAAGCAGAACTCTTGGGCCAGTATTAATAAAACTCATCACCCATAATGGAATTTGCCAGAGAATGGTACAGAGAGCAGAAGACTAAAGAAGGCTGCAAATGGATCAGACAAATTAATGAAGGCTGGGTTCAGTGGTGACTAACAAATGTGATGACACAGTTGCAACCCTGGTTCAGTACAGCACTACATTATCACCTGCCAGAAGCTCAGAAGTTAAACCAGGGAAAGGCTCTTTGACATCTCAATCTCTTTCTGACCATCTCCTATGGGATCAGACCTTTGTTCTGACTCTGTATGATTATATTTGTAGAGCATTATTTACAAAAGCTCCATGTTGAACTGATCTGTGATTGCAGCAGTGACCTGTAAAGCTCAGAGAAGCCTGCAGCAGGCAACTATGAAAAACAAATGTATTTTTAGTGCATTTAAATTCATGATATGGGGATCCAAAGCTGAAAACTGTGTGGGAGCAGATACACATATAGAAGATGGATATAAATTTAGTCCCTGTTGCAGATTCAATCATCCTACCTCTGTCAAAAATAGTATTAAACCACTGATAAAATCACAGAAATAGACCTGCATGGTGCCCAGAAGAAAACATAAATAGCACCTACGTGTCTTCTCATCTGCCATCTCAACCCAGAACTAACAAAAAGCTTTTTTTTTTCCTACAGAGTATTTTCCTAGAATAAGTGATGGAGAGCTCTTGTCAAAGTTAATAGCTGTCTGTTCCCCTGGGTGCATCCCCTGGGGATCTGAATCTCTAGGGCCTGCATCTCCAAGGAAGCAAAATGCCTCCCTCCTGCATTTCAATGAGTTTGAGCTCTTAATCCCCTTACAGTTTGAAAACCTAGCTAATATGTGTCTATGCACAGTTAGATCCATACCTAACACAGCAACATTCGACAGAGTAGTTTTTTCTGTCAGAAAATATACTTTGATTAAAACCAACATAGCTCATGGATCCAGGCTTATTTTAATGAATTTCCTCCTTTGGAAAAAAAGGGGCAGGAGGTGGTTTCCAGAAAGCAGTACCTTCTGTCTCAACATCTTTGGGAATGGAAGGATCCCTCTCTCTATGTAGAAGAAATTTTCTATTTCACATATTTTTAGCATATTGAGTAGCAAGAAACATAAAAGAAGAATGAAATATACCCATCTGATCTCAAATATATCCACCTGATTTGGACCAACTGGTTTCCCAGGGTTTTATTTACTATTCAGTATGAAAAACCTCCAGAAAAGTTTCAATATCTTCAGAACAGAAGTTTGGGTCACTGATTAGCAATATCTACTGGAGCTTGTTAGACAACCTGAATTTTTATACAAGAGAAGTTTAAATGTTGAAGGATGCTACAATAATGCAATGAATATTTTTCAGACTTCCCCACCTCTGACTGCAGCTGGGGAGTGCTGGGGCCAGGGCAGCATGGTTGTAAAACTGCTGAATTGTGCATTGAGAAGCCCCCTGGGATGCCCTGAACTGTGGAGGCTTTTCTTCCCCCAAGACAAAGCTACTTCCCAACATTAAACTACATCATTCCTGGGCACAGGGGCCAGACACAAAAGGTCAGCTCCTGCCCTGTTTTCTCTCATCTCTTTGAGCCTTTGAGAATTTAGGAAAATCCTGGGCCCTACCATGTTCACTTTTTTAGCCCTAAACCTTAAACCTAAGACTAGTAATCCTCCTTAATCAAATATGGCTGACAAGAAAGGGGCTTGCACCACTACCAAGAACAACACTTTTTCTGTTTACACAACCCTGAACGGGGGAATTGTGGGTCCCACAAAGACAGCTGCTCTTGAGCCCAGTCCCAGAGCACAGCCTAAAATGTTGGCCAGACTAGAACTGGCAGCAGATGCCAACGTAAAACGGCAACATCTAGACTTTCCCAGGAGCAGAACCCCTCACACTGCACAGCAATGCCACCAGGAGCTGTGGGAAGGGGCAGGGGGGGGGTCTGTTCACAGCTGAGGGAGTGAGTGCCCTGTTGTGCCACTGGAATCCCTGCTGGTACCTGCAGCCACCCGTGCTGGCAGGATGAGCAGAGGGCACTGAGTGAGCTGACACAGGGAGAAATTACTCCTTCCACATTGTAGGTGGCCCTTGCACCTCAGGCTTGCACATTAGAGCTGCCACCTGAGGAATGCCTGCTTGGCATACAAATGGGAGGTTTCCATGACTTGCATTTCGATCAGTTTTTGGATGCTTACATGCATTTGCAATTTAAAAATTGTGATAAAAATATAATGAAAGAAATAACAGATATTATTTTCCCCTGTCCTGCTTTGCTTTTTAATAACTGTGTACTGTCTTCAGATTTTATGTTTCCATTTTCCTCTGTTCTAGGCTCTGGACAAGTATTGATAAGTAAAAAAGTTCACACTCATATAACAACAGTTCAAGCTACATTTTTTTATATGCTTGTCCTTGAATTCAGGGTGTATTTGACATTAGGCATTACCCTGGAGAGGAGTATTCAACATTTTTTGTGTGCACATTTGTGCATGTAAATATATTCAACATAAAAATTGCTGCACACTTTATATAAACCTCAGCATGTGCAGAAAGACACTTAATCACATTGTAGCCTTCTCTTTGTAAATCACATGCTAAAAAGGGTTATGGGACTTACCACTGATATCTGGAGACATCATGCACAGCACAGTTCACTCAGAATTCCTCTTGCAATTCTGCAAAGGAGAGAAGTGGAGCCTCAGTCAGATTTTCTTGAAACTCTCCCTGTTCTCAAATATTTGAAAGAGATTGGGAAGTTCTTTCATAGCTTGAAGATGAAGGAAGGGGCCATGACATAAACCCCTGTAAGAGACAGACACCCTAATAACCCTGGCCTTAGCTAGGCTGTCCCTTGCACACTGAAGGGTCAGTTCAGTAGCAAGTCCCACAGCAAGGTGTGAGCAAGAATTGTCTCAGCTGATCTCCAAATTGCTCCTTAGGAGCAGCAGGACATGCTGAGGTAAGGTAAATATAATGATCACACTTGTTGTCTGGGTGTTTGCTGCCTGGGAGGGGTCAGAGCACTCTTGTTTCACCAGAGCTGAGACACAGTTAAATGAACAGTTCCCATCATAAACCAAACCAAACCCTCTTGCCTGCCCAAACTACATTGTTCCTCCTCCTAAAAATCTCCCTGCATAGGACTGAGAGATGACTTGTACTGGGGCATATCATCACTCTCCACCAATTTCCATTAATACAGAATACAGATGATGCTGGAAATCCAGGAACAGCTGTTGATGGCATTTCAGATGACTGGTTTTTGTGGCAAAGAATTCTACACAACCCAGATTTTACATTTTCATAGCACAGCACCATATCTTCTGTCTGATTGCTGGGAGAAACTATAGGAACTGGGGAATCTGCAAGAACCTGGGCCAGTTTGTTGGCAGGAGAGAAAAGACTAAAGTGCCTCAGAAGTCTTCAATGTCCATCTCTATGTTTTGAATTACCAGCAGTGAGAGAGAAACAGACTTGCAATAGGTCAAACATTGCTCAGCAGGAGCTACAAAAGAGAATCAGTCCTATGTTTTGGTGCTTAAATCTCATCAGAGATGTGTGCTTGAGTCCTTGGCCATTATCACTAAACTCTGATCCTCCCTGTTGCCAGAATAAATATGCCACCTCCTAAATGAGAGTTAATGCATCTCTCCACAGCCTACTCCCATCACTTAGGATATGCAAATTTGTTAAAATGACATGGAATTTTTGGTAGCCATGACACATTAAAATGCAAACAAATAAACACCTCTTTCTTCCTCTTACTGTTATTTTCTTGCTATTAATTGAATGAATTTAACATTCTAAAAGGAAAATGAGCTCATTGTTACAGTTCTGACACATGGGAGTCTAAGTTCAACTTTCATATCTAGCAGAGACAGTCAATAAATAATCAACCCAAGATCATTAAATTCACATTAAAGTAATCAAAAGATACTGATGAGATCATGAGTGATCTTGGTTAAATTTATAAACCTCTCTTAGCTCAGTAATTCCAGGCTGAAAGTGACACTGTGCTATTTGGTTTAAGGAATTTAATGAACAACATGAGTTGTAACTCAGCTGTCTACACATCTTTTTATGTATTGCAGCTTCACTAAGCAGCTATGCTAGTGAGCTCTCTCAGCAGTGTGCAAGAGAATGGTGAAACCTGGGTAGGGTCATAGAATGCTTTGTGTTGGAAGGGACCTTTAAAGCTCATCTAGTCCTAACTCCTGCAATCTGCAACTAGAGCAGGTTGCTCCTGAGTGTTTCCAGGGACAGGGCATCTAGAGCTTCTCAGAGCAGCTCATGCCAGTATTTCACCACCCTCATCAGTAAAAATTTAATCTGCTAAAACACATAGCATGAAAAAGATTGTAACTCAACTGGTTCAGGAAGATATACCCACAGAGCAGAAGAAGGAAAACATTCCCCATTCATGGAAAGGAAAACTAGGATTTAGAGATGTGGCTACAATATCAACATTATATCAACTTTAGCCCCTTGGGTTTGAACCTCTCCTCATTTGGATAACAAGAAGAAAGAAACACTCAGCTATGATGTTCTTATCTTCAAAGGAATTAAGAAATTACAATGTCAGGAAAACAGAGGGAGAGCAGACACCAAATATCTCCAATGTAACATTTCCACAGTGGAAATGCTAAAACATACAACAAAGTGCTTTCCCAACAAAATGTGGTGGGCATTTTTTCCACACAGGTGAAGAGATGGTACTTCCATCCCATCAGAAAAAAATGCTAGTCTACACACCAAAAGTCTCAGAGCATTTTTCCTGCGCAATTTATCATGAGTTTTTGTCATTCTCTGTGGGTGGCAGCAGAGGTTTGGGGAATTCCTGGGAAAAAGAAGTAACTTCATCTCAGATATAGCTTCTCCCGGTTTTAGCCTGCCAAAAAGTGCTTTATAGCATTTCCAAAAAAGGTGCTGCAGGTAACTGAGGAAAGGGGAACATTTTCTGCAGCTGCTAAGTAATTAAAGTTCCTGATATCCATTTTACTAGCTTAGAGGCTTTTAAAGACCACTGCAAAATCCATTTACAATTCAGTAACTTTGCTTCGTTGGAGCTACGAATCACTCCCCTTGTTTTCTTCTGACAGGGATAGAAAATGAACAAATAGTCCCTAGAATATCCAGGTATATTTATATAGCCTACATTCACTTCAGCAGCATGATCTGTGATGGATGTGGTGCTGTGGAGCATGACACAGATCCGTGTGAAAGATGCCATTTAGCAGAAGATGGGCAGTCCCAGTTATTTATGAAAGAACTAGTATTGTTCATTGTCTTGTCTGTAAAAATTATACATATAACTCAGAGCTGGGCTGTGAATAATAAATAAATCAAGATTTTATAGTTTACTCAGTGTGGCTGAGAAAAATAACGAGACTTGTTTAGGCAGAGCAAAGAAACACTTGTGTTCTCCCTATAAATCTCCTGGCTGGTCTGCATGCCATGGACCTCCCTCTGTGGATGTCCTGCTTACAAGACTGCAACAGGACTTGCTGAACCAGGGGATGTATGAAAATGAAACACGCTCCTTTCACTGCCATGTCTGACCAGCTGTTCAGTACAGGAATGGCATGAATGCAAAGACCTACAGGTGAACCAAAGCTCTCCCTAGAGATCAGCTCTGAACCACACCAGCACTTTGGCCACAGGGGCTGGTGCAGCCCCTGGATCTTACTCAGGTAAATGTATGACACTGTGCCTGCAGGTGGCTCTTCCTATGATTTCCCTTGGGAATGCAGGGGTGTTCTCAAACCATCCTCAAAAAGGGATCCCACAACTCAGCAACTCTCCCAGTGGACTGAGTGACAAGGTACTCACCTTGTTAGGGTTTGGAAATCCAACTGGCCAGGCCATACCCCAGCCTTTCCCTTTAATTGCTGTGTACCTGAGTACCCAGGCAGCCTTATACCAAAGCAGTGCTAATCCTTAACTTAGAAAACAAGATATGTGTCAACAGATTTTCAATTACAAGAATGTTAAATACTAAGCTTTGAAATAATTTACCTCCAAAACACGTGGGACTATGTATCTATTCCCACTTACATTTTCCATCAACTCTGTGCTCTTTGTCTGCAGAGATTTCTACAATCAGCGTGTATGATGGTTCTCAAATCAAGTAGTTTAACCTGGTGAGAGCCCAAAGATTTTCTTCTTTCCTGCTAGCTCTACCTATGAGCACTGTGCTCTCACCATCTACTCTCCCACTTTCTAGTACTTTATCTCAAAATGCTGTACTTACTTGGCTTTTTTTTTTAAACAATCTATCAATAAGATAAATCAAGAGGACTCCATAGCAATCTCAACAATAGATGTTAAATTGAGGAATGAATAAAATATCTGAGAAAATACTTTCACATCTGCTAACTAAGATTACACAGTCCAAAGTTATTGCAGTGAATGCTGAAATACAAGTTAAATGACATAAAAATCCCTTCTCATTCTGTGGCTTTATGATGATATGGGACCTTTAAACAGAGATGTTCAAAACCTGTAAGTGTCCTTGGTACAAAATTAATGTCTGAAAACAAAAAAAAGGCAATGCAGCACCATTGCACAACATATTTTTTTTAAAATATACACTCCAGTCAGTCTCATGGACAGATATTCATAGGGACAAATAATGTAGTTCAGCACTTGGGGAAATTCAGACAGCAGAATTTCTTTGAGATCCTACATAGATAAAGAAGGGATGAGGGACCATCATGCTAAGAGGTGAGATATTAATTTTCTGTTCAATGAGAACTGACAAGGAGGAAGACTTGACATGTTTAGGAACAAAAGAAAGCATGGAAAGAATGCTGAGTAAGGAAATAGGAAGTTCTGTTCAAGACAGGAAAAAGTGCAAAGCACATTTTGTAATAAAATTATGAAAAGCAGGTTGACTTTACTGCTCAGACTCAAGGATCTCTTTTAAAAACTGCTGAGTCTTGACTTAAACAGAAATTTAAGAGGAGTTCCTTTCAAAGACTATCAAAGGTGGAGCTTATGAGGTTAAGGTCAAGACACACATAGTGTTTTCTCTCTTTTCATCAACCACACTCCTGAAGATGTGTGCAGAATAAAGCAGCAGTATTGGTATATATTTAACTAAGTGAAAGGAAAATGCTGATTAACCTTGGTACACTTGTTTAACCTTGGTACACTCAAACAACGTCAAGATAAGACCTCAGTGACAATTACTATCATTTATTGTTTCCCAAGTAATGGATGTTAACAACTGGAAAGCCACTGAGTCAAAAAGAATGCTTTAAAGAGGGACTTGAGGACACTGCTGCATTATCTCAGCTCAAGCAGAATCTTGTTTTTGAACACCTCACTGTTTCTCTGATAGCATTCATAAACAGATGGACTTCTTCATACTTATTTTTCCAATGAAAACATCTTCCTATGCAGGCATATTGATCCCTTGGGGTGAAATCTGTGATGAAAGTAGGTTTTAGCATTGCTCAGTGAACAGACCACACAACTGGCACCGACTAGGACAAAGGGCTCTGGAACAATGCAAACAGGAAGCTCTGTGTGGAGGACCCACCCAGCTAAATCAGCATTTTACAGTGCGCTTCAGTTTTGAGAGACAATTTGGAGCACATGCTACAGAGATTTGATTTTCAGAGACCAGGCAAGCACCAAAGGGTACCTCAGGAATATGTCTTTTTGCCCCCTGAGGCTGGCATCAGTGCTGAAGACCAAACAACATGACAAAACCCAGCAGAAAAGCACTCTTCTTCACTGACCTAACACAGTACCTTGCTCATCAGGTGCTGGAGAGAAACCCTGCTGCTGTTTGGCTTTTGCACTCAGAGTTCCTTCAGCCAGGATGCATCCATTGCTGTGACTGCACCACACATCACAAATGGAGTGGACAGCAATGGAGTTAAATGAATGCACAGCTGCCTGGTGGGCAGTTACCATACTGGCATTTTTGTGTGGTGGAACCTGGGAATGCTCGGGCTCCAACGCCTCCTAACCCAGGTGAAATTATCAGCCCTGAGTGCCTGTGCTGTACAAGCAGCTGGAAGCAATCAGCTCTTAAAGGAACATCCCAGACACAGCCTGAGTGTCTGACAGAAACTGGGCCTGGTGCGAGGGCTCCTTGGGAGAGCTGAGGTGGTTATGGCTGTGGGGCTGCAGAAGGCAGACCTGTCACGTTCATCTGAGGATCACTGACAGGCACATAGTGACCTGATTTCTCTGATAACGTGTTCAGAGCCTGACCAGATGGCATTGTGAGTATAAGGTGCTTATCCTATAGGAAATCTGTCCTTAGCTCCCTTGTGGAGCATCAGCCTGAAAATATGGGATTAAATCCCTCACACTTAAAGATATTCACAGTCAGTATGTCTGAAACACACAAACAGATGTTGGCACAAAGGTTGAATGACAACGTGAACAAATCCATATCCAGATACTGAGGTTTTCTGGCAGAGATCCCACCACTGAGACACTGAAAGCAGAAGTAATTGCTGGGAATTCCTTCTGTGCTGATAGCATTGCTCTAAGATCAGAAAACAAAGCATGATGGAACAGTTGTGTTCAAAACCAAGGCAGATTATCCAATGAGTGCTGTAGTCTCATGCGATGGAAGGCTACTGGGAGCCACTGGCATGTGTGGATTGGAACCAACACCCTTGCTCCTGCCATTGGAGAGCTCTCTTTGCTCCACAACAGTAATTAGAAAAATGAGTTCTGCAGAGCAGTTAGCTATGGTAAAGATAACTGCTTACATCTAATGACAACTGAGGTAAAAAAGACTGTGTAGGTGGATTTTACCCTCAGCCTACAAGAGGGACAAAAGAGACAAGCTTTGGATAAATTCTTCTCAGAACAAGCTTCAGTAAAAATTCCATATGCTTCTGACCTGCTTCCACAATCTGACAATATTTTCCTAAAGCTAATCATGAGGAAGTAGTTAGCAATAACTTTGGTCAAAACAGAGCCGGGCAAAAGGGCCTCACACTTGATCCAAAAAATATTGAATTCACCACGAGTCTTCTATTCAATTTTGTCAAGAGTTAGCTGTGTATCTACACAGGAAATATTTATCTTTCTGCTTTTATATTTCAGACAAGTTTATTGTTTGAGATGGCATTGTTCATGGAGGGCTGTAGTTTTCCTTGGCAAATGGGATCACAAGAAGTTGCCCTTGTAGTCCACCCTTTGGATAGACAGAACTTCTCCAGAGCCAAAATCCTGAATTCCTTGAGGATACCTAGGCCCTTGCATTGGTTGTGAGCTAGTCTAGAGAGCTGAAAAGCCAGCATCAGGAGCATCAAATACACCTTTTGGGATAACATTTTGTATAAAGAATACATATTTTTATTTCTCCTACTTCCCACTTAGAAAAAGAGGTCCCAAAACTTGCCTCTACACCAACAGTCCCTGTCAGCAGGGATCATTACTACTGTGCTCCTGACAATTCACAGTCATAGTGCTAAATAAAACAGACTGATTTGGTGTTAGCTGGTAGTCTTAAGCTGTAAATAAAGTGAGGAGCCACCTGGCTCACTTAATTGACAGGGTCAGACCAGGATTCAACATCTGTTCTGTCAGGCATAGAGATGCTTCAGAAACATCTTTATTGCAACTTAAGGGCTGTCCAATTTTCTTGATTGACAGCCGAATGCACACAAAAACACAAGATACAAAAAATGCATTTGTCAGCTTGGACAAGACAAATTTACTATTTTATATAAGCATACAGCTTGTGTATTTTGAAAAGGCACTGAGCAAATATGTTTCTCTTCCGATAATGCCAGACAAATATATGTAGAAGTGAAAGGAAAAGAAAAGAAGAACAGACGCCTGTAAGTGAAACCCTGATCAGATGGTAGATCTGTTCTGCCACATGGGGAAATGGCCTGGTACATAAGAGTCAAACTCTGCTGAGGAATTACTTTCAAAAGGACACACAACATTCTGATACCTCTATAGGAAGCAACAAAGCATGTGGGCAGCAATCACAACCCATGCTGAAATAATTTGGAGGTTATTGCTTTAGTCTGCTCCACCAAAGCTAGGACTTTAGGCAAGTCTTTAACTGGAATAGCCCCCAACCATGGATTGAGGCCAGCCTGGGAAACTTAGTGAGTAAAAATACTTAAGTGCATTAAATTATGTCCTGGGATCTCTCCAGAGATCCAGAGTATATCTGTAATAATTGTGTTAATAGTCTCTGGGGCTTATGATTTTGTTATCAGAGGGAATATTTTGCCTGAAGGAGGGTTGGAGAATTTGGAGTATGCTGTTTGGATGGTGTAAGGCAAAGAGGAAGGCCACAGAGCTTTTTTCACATAAAAGGTCTTAAACTCACACTAGAGAACAGAATCTTCAAACCTGTTAGTGATGTTTTATATAGAGCTGTAAACACATGGCCATATTTTACAGAGAAAAACCCTGCTGCAAAGAATACCAAAAAATGCTTTTTACATTTACTTGTCATTTATATTCTGCAGATTTGTTCTGCGAGCTCCACAAAAACAATAGAAATAAAATATGGTGGCCCCCTGACCGGCAACGGAACAATGAAACACAGCTCCTTCACCAACCTCCTGATTCAGAGGTCTTGCAGGGAAGACTGGCAGTTCCTTTATCCTTGATATAAAAAACGCTATGCATGGTCAGGTCTTCAAAAATTGGAAGCTGAGTGTCAGATCTACCTAATCTCAAAACCAATACAAAAATAAAGTAATACAGAAGCATACAGAAGACCCAGAAATAGGTTCAATTGCTCAGTACAATAGAAACATTCCAAATAAGAGCAGGACCCTGAGTAAGTGCCCATAAACTTGACCTTTTGGAATTGCATTTGCCTATGTGAGTTACAACAGACCTCTGACTGTTCCCATTCAACTCCCCCAAACTGGGAAGGGCACCAAAACCATTTCTATCATACTGACAATTATGTTAAGAGAAAGAGTAGTACTATGAGTACTGACAGAAAAATTACTATTTGCAATCTGCAATTTGCCCAGCAGCAGAAAAGGTTTCTACTCCTCCTCATATTCACTAGAAGGAAAACTGAATTTATGAACAACCAAGTAATTCAGTTTTAAGGACTCTCCCCCAGGCAGAGAAACAGCAGCAATGCAGAGGATAGTTAGGAAAGGACAGAAGATACATGACTAAAGTATCAGTGGGTGCTTCAGTTTCTCTCTTATTCAGCCCTTTGGTATTATTCTTAACATTTATTTCATGCTCCAGTAAGCTTTGTTTATTGAGGTGATCACACAACTCCGTTGTCTTGAAAGAAAAGCTGCCTTCTGGCTTCAGAGGAACAGATGAAATCTGATTAGGTTTAGTATCTTTTCAGTATGCTCTTTAATAACCACCTGATGACACTCTTAAAGAAGTTAAAGACCAGGCCACTTTGGTTTTAAAGTCAGATTTAGCCCTCTTAGAAGACATATGGAAAAGCTTACTTGAATCTGGCCTATCACCACTATTTTAACAACCTTCTTATCTAGTTTCTCAGCCCTTTCTAAATGATGAGATTTTTATCATTTGTAGAAATCTGCTTCCAAGTGGATTGCAAGCACCCAGCATAAGGGCTGCAGGAAAAATCATCAGTGATTGATGATCATACAAACAAACACCTTTGTGAATATAAAATAAATGATTCAAAGAAAAGGTTAAATATGCATGTGTACTGATAGCTAGAAACAAAAGCATCAGCCCTTCACCACTTTTTAGGCAATTTAGAAATGCAAACCAGTGTAATTCTGCTACCTCTTCAACCAGCTCTCCTGAGGATCTAAGTCCCTGAGTGGTGCAGAGGAATATTCAACTGACACAAATTCTGGTGGCAGCCAGGCAATTTTGCCTGATTCTTTCTGCCTGGTTAATACTAACAAAGGTGCCTGAGTGAAGGAATGAATAAAGAGTACTGAAGCCTTTCCCCCCCAAAAAGCCATGTAAACTCATGTCCTATCTGCTTAAGATAGTGAAGCACTGTCAGTTGTGCATGTAGGCAGATGCTTTTCACCCTCCTCTCAGTCTGCTCATTTTAGTTGTGGAAGTGGTCCAGGAATCACCAGAGGGACTCGCTGATGGCAAGGCTTGCAGTATTTCCTTAATTCCATTGGAGTAATTTTAAAACTTATACCTGTAAAACAAACAGGAAAAAGAGAGAAAACTGAGAGATTTGTTTGAGAGTGTGGGGAATGGCACTAGACTTTAATATCTGAAGTTCACACGTGTGTATAGGCAGGCTTAAATTAGCAGTGATCTGAAAATAAACAGAGATATATATGATGGCAATTTTTTTTCTTTTCATTAGGTTGTTGGAGGTCACTGACTCCCAGCAGCCTACTTTCCCTTTAGTGAGGGCACTCAATCACTGAAAGTTTGCTGCTGCTGCTGGAAGTTTCCATAGTCAGGTGAAGGTCTTCATAGACACAGGATGATGCTACTGTCTCTCCAGAGCTAAAGTTCTGCAATTGACACATTAAACAGTATCTTCCCCTTAACTATCATCACATTCTCCCTATTTCCTGGTCAGAAGCCGTAGACTGACATTGGCTTGAAGCATTTGCTTTCTGGCAAAGCAATTGTTTCTGATGGAATGACAACATTCTAGCAAACCAGTGGTTTTGCTCCAAAAGAAGTAGCCAGTGTGGTTATATATGGTTATACATAACCCTCTCCTCAAGACACACAGAGCTGGTCTCCAAGAGGCTTTGCAGTCACAGTGCAGAGCAATGCCGAAAAACAGTCCCCATGTTTTGCCTGCATACTATAAAGCAAGTAATCTCCCCATGAAAAAGCACAAGTCACCAAGAAATCTCAGCAACAATACAAAACAAACCCAACAATGTACAATCCCAGTCAAGAACCACACATTTGGGTTCTTGCCACCACACAGCTTTGGGCACTTGCTGCATTTGGCCCAAGCTTTTACAACTGTCTCTCAGTAAGAGTAGAAACCAATTCAGATCAAGCATTTTGATACAAGCAGATCTGAGGAAGTAATTTGCATCAGAAACATGCACCCTATATGGAAGCAAATAAACACCAATCCCTGACCTAAGAAAGGTTTGGCTGCAGGTAAGGACAGGAGATGATTACAGTAAGCATATTGGAATGCTCAGAGAACCAGGGCAGAGTGTAGTGGGACAAGCAAAGATCATAAAACATGACTGTGTTTGCAGCAGAGGAAAGCATTTCAGACTCCCTCTGTAGGAGATCTTTGTGGTGAAATTTACAGGTTTTAATGGAGTGTGTCCTTTCTACTCCTTTCTCCCCCCCAGCACAGCATCTTCCACTGCTTCATGAGACCAGCAGCACTGGACTTCATCCCCAGGAAACAGCAGTCTGTTTTCAAAGGAACATTCTATTTGCAAGCACTTTTATCAGAGAGTTTTCATGCCTGTTGCATGTAAAAAAGTCCAAAACACCCCCTATTTTGTCAGATAGTAGAAAGTACTTGAGATACAGGCTCAGGCAGGCAGAGCATGTGTGATCCAGCTCAGGCCAGAAGTGACAGAAGCCACCTCTGTGCCTCTGGCATTGCACTCCCCAGGCCTTGTGGGCCAGCTGGGAACTGCTATTGCTCAAGTCCTCAGTTACTACTACACCTGCTGATTAAATGAGGAGCCCCAGACAGCTATAAACCCCTGACCTATAATAGTTCTCCAATTTGTTCACTGCTCCTGGTACCAATGGGACTCTGCCTACAAAACAGAGCCCATGATTCAGCACTGGGAGACTGGACAGGAAGGAAAGGCTCTGTTGTGGGTTTTGTTCATTTCCTGGCCAATGCACCAATTTTGTGGTGGTTTCAGCTTGAAACCGAGTGGAAACACCAATTTTATGCCTTAGTTTTGGTTTGCCAATTTGAAATTTCCCAATCAAGAGCAATGCAATCTTAAACTTAAAAGGAATAAAACTTTAACTAACACTAAGAGGGAAAACAGAAATCAGAATGAAACCTTCAAAACACTTCTCCTCCCCCCACCAACTATTCACTTTCTTACTCCAATATAAAAAAACAAAACTTGGGATTCTCAGTCAGTTATCACTCTTAAAATAATAATTTCTCAATTCATCAAGGAGAAAGAAGTTTCTCTTAAATACCATAGAGATTTTTCACAAAATACCAGTTCTCTTGCTTTCGGACTCCACAGTTGGCCCGCCTGGAGGAAGAAATGTTGCCATTGTGAAGTCCCTCCCATGAAACAGCCTGCCACTGCTGCTCATGGGCCATGTCAGTTTATTAGAGTACAGTTTAAGGATGCCTCTTCTAGTATAAAACAAAAGTTCTCTTCATCTCAAGAAACAGAGGTCTCTGTTCTTCTCTCAATGAGCAAGGCTTCATCTCTCACTTCCTCGGTCTTCCTCTGTTCAATTTTCTCCAGCAGCTCGCAGCTATGGCTAGAACCTTGCATCCCCCTAAAAAACACTCCATAGGTTACAGGGTATTTAGTCCATTCTCTATGGCCTCACAAGAGCAGTCCAACCTAACCAGGCCACTCCTTTAATCTTCCTTTCCACTTGAGATTCTCTTCTCACTTCCTCTGACCTTAAGTCTCATGCTGTGTCTTTCTATATTTCATCTAGACTCCTCTTTTTTCTCTGGGTAAGAATCACGCTTTGGAAGTTTCATCCGGTTAGGAAAAATGTTAACACAGGCCACAGCCAGGACAAGGCAGTCAGGTGATGGATTGCAGTTGTGCTGGAGCTGGGCCAGAATCTCAAGGCCTACTGCTGCCTTCAATTCCCGCTGTGCTGGAGAGAGGGAGGCTAGGATCCTTTTTTACAGCCTGGTCAGGCTTCAGAGGTCTCACACCAGGGCTGATCACCTCCCTTTTCTCTGCTTGGCAGATGCCAGGCATGGCTCAGGCCCCGGTTGCTGTGTGGGGGCGTTCTGGATTAGCAGATTTCAGCAGCCAGGACTGGGATAAGCCTTCCTCCTCATCACTGCCTTTCCTTTTCCTTTGCCTGCCAGGGGTGCCGGGGAAGGGCAGAGGGAACCTCACCCTGGCCTGGCCATGAGAAAGAGCCGGGCCAAGGTCCTCAACTCACCCCCCTGGAAACCAGAAGAGAGCTTTTTCTGGAATCTCACCCCAAAATGTGTATTCACTAGAGGCATATCCACCCTTTTCATTGATTTAATCAGGTGTCAATACTATGAAATTGTCCAGTCAGGGCTAAACCATGACAGGCTCCAGTTAAAGGAAAACTGTAGAGCAACACAAAGATTTCCACCTAAGTTATCTAAATATAAAAAGTAATAAAGCATTTAAGATATTTTATCAGCTAGAATGAATTTGCTTGGAACTTCAAAATAGTAATTTTATGATTAAAAGATTAGAAATAGGAAATAAAGTTTTTTAGATCAAATTCTTTATCATTTGAGTTTAACAAAAGTTATCAGCTAGACATTTTATTGAATTTAGAAACTAAGATTTAAGATGCTAAGATTCTAAAGAGCATACTAATCATTTTATCCTAGACTTGTTCATGGTTTAGCTTTTTTTCCACTGGGGTGTCACTGAAACCAGGGATATTATGTACTTTTACTTGCACAGTCTTTAGAAACACATATTTAGGACAAATTCAATCTCAGTTAATTCTTGTTCCTAGTAGAGCTGTGGGTTCAAACACTGGATTTTTTGGAATTTACAGAATCACATTTTGGCTGATCTCTCAGAACATGAAGTTAAATGCATCCACAGATGAATGGTGATGGAATACAGCAGGGCAAAGCCAGGATAATATTTCACTTTTGCAACTGTTCATATCAATGAGGAACATTGATACTCCTTTAATCAGGCTTGATCATATTTCCCTTGATGGTTTTATACTATGGGCATTAATTGGATTCTGACCTCTTCTAATCTTATTCCTTCCTGATCCAAATACTCAGTAACTTTCCTAAGAAAAAGAGAACAAGTTCTCAGTGATACAAAGAAGATAATATTTACCTGCATAGAAAAATCTGTGAGGTCTGCAGATGGAAAAAACCCAGAGTGATGTGATTTATCTCTAATGATTACCTAATCCATCTAATGAAGCTGTAAACCTTTTTACCTTTATGTGTTTTTTTCTTGAGTTTGGGTACTTTTGAGCAGCAGAGTCTTCTAACCTTCTGACCTAAGGGTGAAAAATAATACATTATCAGTATATCAGGAGACAGGTAGTACCAACAAATGTACAAATACAGTAAATATGGACTCTGTCAGAGTCCACAGATATTTTGCTTACTGTATTTACCACTGACATCCTTTTATGGAGAGATCTGTAAAACAAAGGATTAGCATGACTGATTTTTAGATCTCTGCACAGCTTTATCCCTAGTGTGGAACTTATTTGCTCTTTTCCATCATTAATCATAGATACATCAGATGCACGTTGTGAAGATTTCTGTATTCTTCAAAATGTCACACTGGCAGGCAATACAATTATAGTTACACCACTTTAAGAAAATATAAAAAATTACGAACAGGAAAAAAAAAGAGCATCTCTGTGTCCAGATGTACAGGAGTGTAGAATAAATTGCTTTGGATGGGCAAAGCCACTGAAATATTCCCTCCCCACCACACCTAAATAAGTGAGCTGTTGACTGCATTTGACATACTATGTGCTGGCTGCAATAAATGGGAAAAAAAAAGGTTTACTTTGGAGCTGAGGTGGAGCAGAAAGGACAGAGACAGATGATTTCTCACCAACAAAATCTAACATATAGTCAATGTTTCTGGAAATCACTGAGGCACAATTTATAGCCAAGACTGGTGATGGAGGCTGACCTATCTTATTACCATAATTAGTTCTGATGTAACAGGTTTAACAAGCAAAGTACATTTATCTTGCACCCCCAGACACTTCTACTTTCATATCAGCTCTTACAGATAAGGAACAGTGTCCTTTGCATGTTTCCTCCGCACCTTCTGACTCACGGAAGTACCATGCACATCAGCAAAAAGGGAACACTATTACAGGAACTTGCAGGCATAAATCTGTATTTTATTGATATGGCTATCTCCTGTCCTTCCTGGTCAGGCTTCCTTTATGCTCCTGAAGACACATCTAGAAATTCTCCAACTCCCTTTGCTCTGCTTTTTAAGTTTTCCTCAAGGGTTATAGAAAAACCTGAATAAAAAGTAGAAAAGACAAAGGGAGCAGAAGGGCTTCAGGTACCAGTGCTCTGGCAAATAGTTCTACCATTCAGCACAGACTCCAGTAAAAGAGAAAACTGGGCAGCTAATGTAACCAATTAGAAAAACAGCTTCCACGTGTTTCTCCATGCTTGTATTTATACATAAAGCAATTTAGAAGGTTTCCAGAAAATATCAAGCCAGGAAAATCTGCTGTTCTGACTTTTGGACACTTAGATTATTTGTTTTTCCTTGTCTCACATTTACTCTCTACATCTTGTATAAAATACACATTGTGAAAAATCATGGTGAGTCTCAGAGATTTACTATATCAAAACTTAAATCTGCACAGGAAACTCTAGATTGCACCCCTCAATTTAAAAACTCTACTGAACTTTCCTGAAAATGCACAATGATGTCTGCAAAGATGTGGCTATAGACAGATGGAAAAGCCTCCGTTTTCAAGATTTTAACTGCTCTGTGAATTTGGAATACTGCAAAATGGTAGCTGAGTGCCTCAAGGTACTACAGCTGAAGTGTGGAATATCAGTGGTAAAAAACCCAACTACTCAACAAAAAAACAAAGGAAAAAATTTAGACTGATTGTAGGTCAGAAGATTTACTCTCACTTGTTTCACTGTTCTATAAAGAACTTCTCTGTTAACCTGACTGATTATACTTCATATACTTCATATACTCTGTTAACCTGACTGATTCATGTTCTCTCATTTCATAAGGGTAGAAACTTTTTCCACTAACACACTTCCCAGTACTGAGAAAATTATACTATTTTTACATTGGTGGATGGTTGGTTATCTACTGGGTAAATGTGACAGGAAGTATTTTCAGAAGAGCAGATTTCAGAACACAGATTAAGTTAAAAGTTAATCATGCTGTGCAACAGACAATGACAGAGGAAACACTACTGTACAAACCAAAGCACTGATATGCTACCACATTCTGCAGTTTAAGTCCTTTTCATTGTCAAGCTCTGTTTGTTTCCTTTAATTAAAATCATCATAGTAAATGATCATTTTATATCAAAAAAGGAAAGAACAGGAAAAGAGAAAGCTGTTTTAGAAGACTATATATACTGTACCTTCTGCAGCAAAGACATTGAGGCACAGAAGACAGACAAACAAAAAGCCACAAAGTGCTAGGAGCTTCATCCTTCCAACTAGGTCACAAGATGTTTCCAAGGAGGCTGAAGGAGTGACTTGGGCTCCTCCAGCACAACCTCAGCTTTTTATAAGATAGAGCCAAAGGAATGTTATGTTCAGAATGGGTGGAGATTTGGCCTTTGTATTGCGCCTCAACCAATGCAAAGAAACAGCACTTCCTATTTCAACAAGCAATTTACTCAGAATCAGGCAGCATAGAGAGTTCCCTACCAGGTACACAGGAGCTTGGAGTATTAAAATGCACAGGGAGGCAGAGTCCTTGTCCTGTGCTTCACAGCAGCCTTTCCAGGGGAGCTGGTGCACTCCTCTGCATGCTTGGCAAAGCAGAGAGCACAGCAGTACTGACTCTGTATGGACAATGATCAGGGCTTGAAAAGGCAAACCAAATCCAGGGTGTTTGAATGAAAGCAATTGCCAGTGTGTTTTTACCATAATTAACAAGACAGCTGGTTAAGCAGCAGATTTTCAAGTTTATTATTAACTTCTCAGTTTCTATTATATCTGAATAATTAAGTTATGGAGATTCCAGCTAACAGTTGGAGATTCCAGCTAACAGTTCAGATTAAGAAGTCATCAAACTCAACACAGTTATCAAGGTTCACAGAGTGTACTTTAATAAAGAAAAAAGGTCCTTCAAGGAGGGATAAACTAGATAAACTATAGGGCTGTGTCTCTTAAAAAAAGCAAAAAATTCAGGTTAGGCAGCATCCAATTCTCCCAGTTAAATGTGATAAAATTTGGGTTTCTAACAAGAGAATATGGTATAAGATATGTAACTTTAAAAGGTGGGAACAATATCTGCAAGCCACCCAGACTTGGAACTACAGCAGGATATAAGGCTTCACTCTGCTGCACATATATTGCCCCCAGCCCCAATTGCAAAGTTTCCTATTTCAGATTTGGGATTTGGCTCGTTTCTTGCTCTGCATCAGCAGCCTTCCAAATTGGGTCACCCCTTTATCTACCAAATTTTGCCCCAAAAGCTTATTTCTGCAGTCCTACCTAGCAATATCCATATATGGTGAAGCCTGACAAGGCTTTTTTGTTTGCAAAGGCCAGCCTTATCAAGGTTTCAAGAATCAAATCACTGACAAAACTTGCTACAAGATAGTATTATCTTCAAAGTGCTTTATGACAGCACTGCCTTGTACTGACACACCTTGTTCAGCCTGTAGTAAGGCCGTTAGTTCACATCCTTGCTGAGCATGTCAGGAGGGACCTTTACAGCTGAGCCGATGCAGAGAAAGATGAATGATGATAGAGCAGCAACATTGTTGTTATGATCTCAAGCTTCTTTTGAATATTGGGTGTGAGTCCTCATTTTGAACTTTTAAAGTCAACACTTTTGCTGGTTAAGACTGAATTAAATAACATAAATCCCAAAATAATCTGAGCATGTAAAACAGAGCCGGTCACAAAGGTTTGCAGAAGATCTGGAATGTCAGTAAGGCACATGAAAGGGTTGGTAGGAGAGTAATATTTCTGCAACATTCAATCAGGCTGTCTGAGTAGTAGTAGCAGCACTGAAGCAAGGATTTCACTTGGTGACTATGATATTTTACCTCCATTATGCTTTCTGAGAAGGTTCCAGGATAGCTCGTGTACTGGGGGAAGTAAGTGAACAGCTGTGTGGGGCTTAGTTGCCAGCTGGGGTTAAACCACAGCAACACCCAAATAATTTTTCATGTCTTTTTACCCTTAACTAGAAGCATCACCTTCTCTTTCTGTGTGTATAATAAGAAATAAAAAATGAATACTGAAAAGTAACCAGGTAAGATGGAAGATGACTTGTAAAACAGAACCTCATCACATGACGGCTTCTGACATTTCCAACTATGCTCATTTAAACAAAAGGTGCTGCCAATACCTACCTCAAAACCCCCATCTTTCTTCTGAAGTATTTTCAACATAATATTGGCAATGGAAGTAGTTACCAAGACTTGTTTTTCTAAATGTACACCACTGCACTGTAACTTCATCAATCATCCCAAGCAAGAAAACAGCATGTGCTACCTGAATGCCCCACTTGTTTTCTTCGTGGAAGAGGCAGGCTGCTACTTGGTCTCCTCTGTTACAACAATCCAAGCCTTCCAGCTATGATGATGGGAAATGAGGCAAACCTGTACAGTCATTACTGCACACCCAAAATCCCCAGAGAGGGGTTTGATGGGAACAAGAACAAGCACCCATTTTTTCAAGGACAGCATCGGTTTGAGGAGTTTGTGCTGTTTTACTGTCGAGCTGCTCTTGGAACACAAACAGAAAACCCAAAAACTTTCTAAAACTAAAATACTGCATGAATTTATCAGTATAACTTATTGGGATGAGGATATTGTAAGCAATTTAGTTGTTTATTTTCACCAATTAAGAGGTCTAGTTGCAAACCTTGAGAGATTCTTTTGAGTAGGTTTTGGGGTCCATGCACTGCATCTTGTTTAGCAGTTTTGAGAACAAACATAGCTGAGGAAGATTTTGTTTTCCTCCTAAACTGAAGATTTTCAGAAGAAATTCCAGTGCTTTATATCTTAAGTTTCAGGCTGTAAAAGCTGATCATTGCTGTGGTTAAAACCTGTAATTCTTAATACCCTGTTTCATATGCTTCTATAAATGCTAACATTATAGGAAATGTTAAGCAAACTGAAAATGGAAGACTAGAAGCAATTAACTAGCACAATCTTTAGACTTGTCCCGAGATAAAAGTCTTTACCAAATAAGGTTGCAGAATATACAAAATAATAAAGACAGAACTGTGTCAAGGGAGTGGCTGGAGACAGAAGATAAAAACACAGGTTACTGAATAGTCTGCTAAGCTGTGTCCTTAGAGTCTGTCCACTGGAAGTTTGAGGCATCTGTATGATAGTCTACTGTAAGACACTAATTTTATGAAATGAGCAGCAGCTGTCATATGTTTTTCCAGTTGAAAAAAAGGCTGAGAAGGGAATTGAGTGCAGAGGTATTTCTGAATCATCCAGGGAAATAAGGGATACGTCCTGAAATTTGCATTATGTTCACATTAATACCTGATGTTCAAAAGCCATATAAAATTTCTCTCAAAATCTTAAAGAAAGAAGTTTGATTCCTTAACATTAAATGAAGGCATGATCCAGAGTCTCCTTTTGTGCTTGCCAAACTCTTGAATTTGCAATCTTTGTAGAGTCATTATTTCTGGAGGTGGTATGTTAATATAAGATTCATTAATATTTTTAAAGGTCATGCCATTCTAAGAAGAATCTGCATTTTGTATATGAAAATTTCTTCTAACCAGGTTGAAGCAGCTGTTTGTGACATACGGAGAATAACATAGTTGGAGCAAATGGTCTTGTTAAATTTAGAGCTAAATGAAACTAACTTTTGAGCAGTGAAAAGCAGGAAACATTAAGAACTTTCAGGATACAAAGTTAAGTCAACCTAGACAAGTTATGGTGAACCAACACAGTTATCCAGGAGCATGTGCTGGCCTGTTTTTGAAGGAGGGAACATAAGAGTAGAAACTGAAGGCTGTGGTAGCAGTCACTATGTTGATGAGAGGCAGAATGACATCTGAGATATGTAGCTAACAAAGATCAGAATGAAGAATGACTGAGGTTATAATTTCTCCTAGCAGTTATAGTGAGCTGATAAAGGCTTTGAAAACTGTCCTAGAACAGGGTTTAAAGCCTCTTTGATGCAGCTTTTTTAATGTGTTCTGCCACTCCTCAGGTTGTGCCTGCAAGTAAATCCTCTGCAGAGCTGCCTGCTGATGTGTCTGTGAGTCTCATGTGCGCTGTTCTGGGGGGGTCTAAGCTCTGTGTGTTCACTCCATTCTCTTCACAGCTCACTGTCCTAGATAGTTCTATTAAAATGTAACTTGAAGCTGTTTTTATTTTGCTTGGTTTTAACTTTCCTCCTGCTGGCAATGTAGCCTTTCCTCCTGCTTAGTTAGTATGTTCTCTCTCTAGTTTTTCAAGGCCTTAGATGTGGTTCATCTGGTTGCTGTAGGCTTCTAAACAGCATAATGAAATGAGGCAAGGGTTCAGGCCAGAAGCATTTACACTGGGTGCAGTGTTCAGTGTGTATGTGTGATGGAAACATTTCTTTCTTGTGGTAGCCCAGGCTTCTAGCTCAGGCAAGATGTGATTTGAGAGACTGTTTTTGACAGTTAATCTGCCAGAATTTTCACTTCCATGATGGGGTGATGACAGGAGCTGTGTAACCTTCTCATTTATGGAGGCACATCTGTTCCCACTGCATGTTACTTCCCCCAATGTAGGGAAAAAACATACCTAAGCAGGGAAGGTTATGTCTCTTGCCACTTACCATGCCTCTAAAGGATTCATTCTTGTTTCACTCAGCACTTTCTTTGCTTTTTGTTTTTGTTTTTCAAAAAGACGACAGAAGAATATGAAGTCTATCTGGTCTTCTGTACAAAGTAGCTGGTCTGGCTGCCCAACGTTTAGTTCCAGAAAACTTGGTAAGAGGAAGTGAAGCAGTACAATGACAGATGTCTGGGCAGGCATCTCACTCCTCTTTTCCCTGAATAGATAAGATGTTTGCTTCAGCTGGGAAGCCTCCAAAACAGAAAATACAGTGCAGATGTCAGCCCCTTGGCATTTTGAAAGATTTTGAGATTGTTCTGCATATTCATCTCTTTCTTAAAAGAATGAATAATCCCTGTCTCTGCTATCTGATAAGAGGTGGTTGCAGAGATAACAGAGTGTTTTGTCCTGATGCTGTTACTTGGCCCCTGTCACCTCTTTCTGATTATTCTGTACATTGTAGATATGCTAACCATTTCCAGAATTTGAACTAAGGAATGTAATCATTACACCAGAATTTGAACTAAGGAATTTAGAGGCTAAAGATCTTTCCATTTCTATAATAGTATGAATTTCAATTTTTTTTCCTGCCACCTCCTACAGAGAGACACTTGAGGAGAACATTCCATTGTTGATTTACTGTGAGCTTGATAAAATCCCATAATCGTTTACTGAGAACCATTTCAAGGCACTGAACACAGTCTGTCCACCAAAGCATTTATGGTCACCTCAGTTGTACTTAATGTGACTAGGAAGGAGTAAAAGAAAAAAAGACTTCAGCAACAGTGGCTTTACTTTTAGGTGAAAGTTTGATGGGACAGGAGAACAGTGCTGAAGCTTTAAAGAGCCTAGGTTCTGTATGAATCCATCTGTGTATGAGACATAAATGACGAAGAGTGAGATTTTTGCATTTCAGCTTAGCTGGTAGTTCTTCTCAACCCCTCAGGTCTCAAATATAATTTGCAAACACATGGGGAATTTTGTTTCTTAACATTGTCTTGGACAGGAGGAGAAATCTAATCCGTGGCTCTTGCTTCTACAAGTTCTTCAGAAGTCCTTAAGGAATGTAGTGCTACAAGATAGGCAATTTGTGTTTGGTTTTAGTTTGTTGGGGTTTTTTAACTTGTGGCATCATTCTTTAGAAAAGATGATGATGGATGAGGATGTATTGAACTGCTTAGGAAGAAAAAGAGATCTTCATCTCTGAATCGACATTGTGACAGGAGTAAGGTGAGTGGGGAGGGTCAATAGATGTGCAACATCATGTGTCCAGTCTAGGTGGGATGATGCAGTGATTTTACACTTGTACACAGTAAAGGAAGACCTGTAACTCCAAGGCCATTACCTTGATACAACTACATTATCATGCCTCTGTAATCTCACCATTGCAGTGCTGCTGAGTTAGTGTCCACAAAGAAGCCTGGTACCTTCACAGATACCCAGACTACCATGCAATTTATAAAAATGTAAAGTTAGTATTTTTCATGGGAGTTATATTTAATCTTGGCTTTTCCAGTTAAAATTTAAATTTATAGTTAGTTTTATAGTTAAATTTTATAGATAGTTGTTAGAAGCTTTTTGTTTTCGTCCCTATCCCACTTTAATTTTTTGTTGACCAACATTACAAGAATATGATGTCATGCTTTTTCTTCAAAGGCAACTGTGATAATTAAAAAAACAGTTTCAATAGTTCTTTTTGGTGTTCTTCACTAGCAAGAATACAAACTGTAATTATGTAATACATAATGTAATACAAGGTTGCTCATTCATACTAGGAAAAACAAGCACCACTGTATCACAGCAAAGGTTTAGCTCCTGTGCACAACTCATAAAAGAAATGCCTTAGAGCAGTAATAAAGATTTGTTCAGAAGCTTAATGATACCTGCAGAACACACCAAATGGTGTCAAAACTGAGTGAAGGTATTAGTAAAGATGGCATTTTCTGGACCTATTCCTATTCATCACTGGCAAAGGAGAGGTGGTTAGAGATCTAAAAGGCATCACTCTTAGACATGTCAGGGTTGTGTTTTGGTAGTGTCACTTCTGTGTGGCATTTGGTAAAACAGGGTGGGTGAATGCTGGGCTAGTGCCCAGTGTCACACCTTGTGCCATTGCAGCAGCTGCCCCTCCAGTGCCAGGTGACATGTCTGAACAGCCCCACCATGGCTGCCACAGACTGATGGATTGTTTCCTGTGTTGCAAGAACCTGTCTTGCTTTCCCCATCTCACTTTCATATGATGACTAAAGGTCACTGAGATGGTTGAATATTGAAATAAAAATCCAGTTCTTACTTAAATACTCTGTTGGGGTTATTTAAATACATTCCCCTTCTTTATTTCCAGATGGTCTATTTAAAAATTTGCAGTGAACTTATGGCTACAATTTTTAAATTCCAAGTTTGCTCTAAAAGTTCTAGGAAAATTCTGCTGTATTCCTAAATTATTTTCATATATTGAAGAGTTTAAAAAAAAAAAAAGTTCTAATCTTTAATGACATTGGGAATAGGAAGGAATAATCATTGTCTTGGGACCAATTCAAGTTACATAAAGACACCAGGCACACCCTGTTACTGTGTTACAGGCAAACTATAATAAAGGTTTCATGAAGGTAAGTGAGTTTTACCTGAAAGCTTTCAGCAGCATTAGAGGTGGAGCAAGCTGGATGAAAATGACAAAACTAATTACATTCAACCATTTAACTAGGTGAGATCTGTATTTCATGCTGCATTCTGCTATGCAAACTTAAAATATGTGTGTCAGTCGGATTTGGCCTTCTTAATTACACTAGGTGATGGTGAAGAACACTTTCTTAGGAAAATAATTGGTTTATATTCTTGATAAAATTAAAGGATTGTAAATGAGTAAACATATTGTAGCCGCTTATTTAGATCATGATTTAAAAGGAGAATTACTTGAAACATCATGAAAACCTGTAGAAACCAGCTATAATCAGTAGCAAAGATCAGAATTTAATTAGATTGTGGACTAAACACAATGTTTATGTCTTTAATGTCCTTTGACACACATATTAAGGAATTACTGTAGAAGGTGGGGAATTTTTAGCTAAATTCAATTTATGCATCAATGAGTCATGCCTGGACCTGCAAAAAATCCTACAGAATTTTATGATCATAAGTAGGTCTGCCAGGTGTCACTGACAGTAGTGCTGGCTTTAGATTTTCATCTCCCATCAAATCAGAGCTGTCTATTAAGATATATCTGAATTTTTGACTTAAGACTTCAAATGTAGAGGAACAACTCAATTTTTCTTTTTTCTTTTTTTTTTTGGAGACCAACACTAGGAAAATACTGCTAGTGCTATAATCTCATCTACAGACGCCAAGTCACACCTTTCTAGGAGACTGAGCACAAGTGATGCTCATGTTTCTCCAGGCACTATTTCTCAAAAGGTTATGAGATCTCCTGCTGGTCTCACTTTCCATGCAAACCCGTGAGCAGCTTGTTGGTTTCCACACCTCACTATTCCAAACAGTCTGCAATCCCTCCCTTGGTTCAGCCTTCAAATCTAGACAAAAGGTCTTTTGCCTGAGTTTTCTCTTGTAACAAGCACAAATGTCAGAATTTTAAGAGAGCTCCCCATACATTTCAGATTTTGAGGACAAGCACACTGCTGTGTTTGGCTACAGTAAAAGTATGAAGAAATTAAGGGTATCAAATTGCTTAAAAAGATAACTCTCTGAACAGGCTACTTACAACTGACATGATCCAAAGATTTCTTCCTTTTAAGAACTACAGATATTCCTCCAGCTGTAATAGTGCCAGGAACTAGAGTGTGCCTTATAATCCTTGGGCACAAAGGAGCTGCAACAAGGTTCTTCACAATCCACTCTTTCTTCCCTCTGTTTGAAGAGTCAAAAGATACGACAGTGTGTGACAGACACTAAAGTAGCACTGGCTGCAATAAGTGGCCAACAGGACACCAACAGAACCACCTCAAGTAAAGCCAGTATCTTCCAACTGGGAAACACTCCAAAAAAGGTGCTAGCCAGGGAAACTGAGAATTACCTTTGTAGCTTCTTTCACAGAGGAATACATACTCTCTTGCAAAGGAAATTGTAACCATAACCAAAAAAATATTTATAGTACTTTACCAAGCTATTAGTGCAGGGGTACTAAAATATTTCTGTTACCACAGGGAAAAGTGAGGATAGTCAACTTGCAAGGCTAGAATTTTATTGTTCATAGGTCAATACATAAACATAACATATTTGTAAGAAACTGAAAATGAGAGCTGCTGACATTAGGTCAAATTTTTTTTGCCCAAGTTTTATTGCCCAAGAATCCCCCTTTTATTCCAACATATAGCCATATAGTCTGGAAAGTATAAATTTCTTACTGTTAAATCAATTTCACTGTTAGGGGATGTTTCTTTTAGATCAAGTTGAACATAACAATTTGGAGAAGAGTTAAACAGACTAAAGCATACAATAGTATGGCAAGTTTATGATCCTGGGGTTTACAGCATGCCATGCTCAGTTCCCAGTTTCTGTGCCAGTTGTACAAGCTTCCAAGAGATGACCACTAGGAGCTCTTCTGGACAGAAAAGCTCTTCTACTTCATCTGCCATACAGGAATTTAGCCACCAGAAGAAAGACACAGCTATATTGCCATTCAACAATTCTATAAATCTAGCATCAAAACAAGCTAGCTATTATAGCCAGTCAACATTAAAGCAAGGAATTCTCATGTGTACTCCAGGAGACTGAAGTTCATATGTGACAAATGCAGCATAGTTCCCACATCTTGTCTCCTTCACACTCTTTGGTCAGCTAACCTGTCACGTCCTGCTAAACAACTGCTTAAACTTTTCTAAAATTTCTGTCCAGGTCAAAGTCATGATTGCATTTTGGGCCATATGCAATTTATTCAGTTCTTTTGAAGTAGTCACTAAAATAAAATTTATGAAACTTAACTGAAAATTGATGCATCTAAGCAGCTTTTCATGAAGTAGCTTGTACCCCTATCTGCCTATGGGATACCAGTTCAAAAATTACTTCCTTTACTATTCAACAACAGTAAAAAAAAAAAGAAAGTAAGAGTTGAACTGCCATCAAACCCTTTACAAAGCAGGTAGGACTATTTTATTCATATATTAAAAATAATTTACTTTCTCAAAATAATGTACAATTAGAAGCAGTTCAGACTATTTTAAACACAGAGCTGGAAAGTGTTTGAAGAAAAACTAAGACTGAATCACATTGCACTGAACCAATATGCTGAAATGCTTTAAAATTCTCACTTGGAGCATTACTGCTTTAACCATGAATGTTTATTTAATATGTGCACTAGGTAGGCTGTCAGACAGTTGCCAAGGTGAGTGAGTCTCTGTTTACTTCTTCCTGCCACCTCCACCACCTGCAAGCATGGTGGCCACCCGAATGAAGATGTTCAGTGTATCGGTGTAGATACCCAGGCATCTAGGAAACAAGAAATCACAGTTATTACTGTTGAACAGAATTATTTGGTGTTTCACACCATTATACTTTGAAAGCTTGCATGAACTAGCTTTACAAAACCCAGCTATGACTGTCCTCAGTGCTTTGTATGTCAGAGTACCTGTATTTTGTTCTACCACCTCTTCCAGCAAGAACTATATACAGAAATCTTAACAGACAGTATACTGCTCTCATACAGGAGCCTCTGCTTTTATATTCAACTTCAATCTGTTCATCTCCAATTTTCAAGAAGATCAGTGTTACTCTACTCTAATTAGAATAAAACAGAACCAAGGAGGTAAGAATTCACCTAGGATCAGACAGACATTTACAAGAAAGTTACTTGTTACTCAGACATGTCCTTACTGAAGAGTCAATCCTTCCTTCCCTATCACACCATTGCAGCTTTTTTATTTAGTGACAAAGACTAATAAATAATAAATGACTATGGGAAGATTAACTTTTTTTGTCTCAACTGATACTGACAGTTATTTCCAGAAAGCAGCTATAAATTCTGCCAGCAATGCTTTAGAAAACAAAAATACATTTTAGGATGTATTGCTGGAGGCATGTGACACCACATGCTCAATGCTATTTCTCGAAATGATTTCAGTTTTAACTTCAGTAGTTATTTTCTCACTGTTGTTTTCAAACCCTGTGATTCTTCACATTTAGCAGCAATACACTTTTGAACAACAAATAAAAGGCTATTATTATAGAATGCTTCAATCTAACTTGAGGCAAATTCTCACCCAGACACTGAGATCAGCTGTGGTAGCAGAGAACACTTACGCGTTGATGGGGTCGTATTTGGCCACTCCGTAGAGGGGCAGAGTTTCAGCCCTTTTGACCACCAGCTGTGTATCATAGAGCAGGAACATGCCAAAGAGCACCAGGCCACCATAGACTGCTACTGAGTACAAGCCAGCACCAAAAGCAGAGGTGGGAGGCAAGAACATGGATCCTGCAGAGGAACATACAGCAGTGTTAAAGGCAACTGTGTCTATCTGCTACTCTGAGTTAGGTCAAACTCCAGTCACTGGGGCACATGTTTCTCAGTTAGTGGTCAATTCTCAGTTTGTGGTGTGTGTTTGATAAGAGCTTTAGCATGCACACTGAAGATGTCACATCTGCAACCTGCTCCATTCATTTTGAACACCCCATGGAATTTCTGTGCACTCTACTTCAGGTGAAAGTACCTGTGACTGCAAAAATGACTAAAACACATGAAGGACAGCAAGCAGATGAAGAACTAAGATCACATTTACTGCCTTCCCTACTCACTGACAGTATCTAAAATACCAGGCACCCCATCAGCTGTTTGTCAGACTAACATCTGCCAGAACCATAACTCCACATTTGTTTTCAAGAACAAATATGGCAGGATATTTTCTGCTGTGTTGGAGTTCCAAGGGCTATATCTAAGGCAAATCTTCACTGGGCAGACCAGCTTGTAACTAGCTGTGAGCTGCACCTTAGTAGTTTAAGTTCATAACCTACTTCATATGGCAGTATTGAAACAGTATCTTACCAATTGAAGAAGCAATAACAAAGCCTAAGCCGATGCCAAGTGGTCCTCCCATGTTCAGGAATTTTTCACTGGGAGCACACATGGCCACAGTTGAGAGCCCCCCAACGATTCCAGCAGTGTACCAGGCAGCTCTGATCAGCAGAGGACCACCAAGGAAGGCCAGAGGAGCCACCACAGCACCCATGACACCTAGGCAAAGCAAAACAGAATACATGTAAGACTTGGAACATCACATGCCAAACTCACTTGATTTTTTCATCTCCAGTCAGATGGCACGGCTCAAACTAATCCATGCACGACAAAACACCAATGCATTTGATTGTGCTCTTATGTAGAAGGGAGCACAGTAAATTAGCAACCTCAAATTCCATGATGTACTTTTATTTAGCACTAGAATACTACAGGAACTCATCTTGGGAAAAAAAGACTACCAGAAGTCAACATCCTGATTCGTTCATAACAGAGCTGGTAAGAAGAGATATTTAGCATGGACTAATCAACTACATAATAGCATTAGGAGCATGCAACATTGAAAAGCAGGACATATTTCTGATACAACAATTAGTTAGGCAAGTAAGTCAGATTTTTTTGCTAGAGGCTTGTAGGAAACATGTATCTAGCCCATTAATATCTCATTAAGTTATTTCACTTAATAAGAATCACTACAATAAACATAATTTCTTCTTGGCAGATGTGTTAGCTCTGGAGATGCAAATATGATTTCAGTCTCCAACATCCACATGTCTCTTCTGAACTACAAAATATTTCTGGCAAAACAGTTTTGAAAATGAGAGCCATTGTTATTTGAAGCAGGCATCATTTGTGAGAAATTGATCTCTACTCACAGCTTAAATACCTGATGGACACACATCTCAAAAGTATACTAATACTAAAATCTCTTTTTTTCTAGACAGGTTTTCAGATCCCTCCTGTCCAGCACAGCTGAAGAATGTTTAGTGTAGGAGCACTTACAGAAGTGGTAGTGTTAGAATGCAGTCACAAAACCAAAGCAGCCACAAAACCATCTAGTTCTATTCAATGTGGAGTATACATATCTCAAGTTTAACTTGAGCATGACTTTTAGAAGATCATGAAAAACACTAGAGTTCTGTTAAGGACACTTAAGACATCTTTTCCCTGACGTTCAATGTGTTCTTTGAAAAATCTGAACTTCCCTACAGCAGTACATAAAAATTTACTTTAAAGCCAGAGTTCTGTTAAAGTGAGCATCTGTTCACACTGAAGCACAGACATCTCTACAGCAAACACAAAAACCACGTACCTGAATGCATCATCCATGCTGCATGTTTAGCTACTGGACTATTTTCATAGGATATGGACCTGACCAGCATTCCAGCACCAATCATGGCTGCAAAAGTTGCACCAATTGCCTGAAGAAACAGCATTACAGAGCTCAAGTTAGCATACGGACATACGGTCTGTGTTCTAATCTCCTAGTCTAAAACTCAACACTGATTCTGAAAACAGCAACCTAATTCACAACTGGAGTCTATTCAATTTTACTCCTGTAAGGTTACAGTCAAATCTTTGCAGATCTTAGCTTGCAGTAATTTTCATTTACTCCTGTAAGGTTACAGTCAAATCTTTGCAGATCTTAGCTTGCAGTAATTTTCATTTATTTTTATACATATAAATTTAATGGTTAAGTTGGCAACTCTCTTGGCTACATAAAGTAAGAAAAGGAAAACCCTTGGTTCTGCCCCTCACTCTCATTAAAGTACCTGAAGTGTGTTAGCCTTCCTTCTTTCCTTGTATATTTCTCTGCCAAAACCAACACCTGGTTTACAGGCCTTTGCTACCAGTAATTTTTTAACCTCAGTGCCTTTTCTTACTCATAGCTCCAAGCACAATCATTCAGCATCTACCAAACTGGTCAGAAGCGTACAACTTCTATCACCAATGATGCTTTATCAAATTCATCTTCCTAACTTATGTAGCTGTTGGCATTTAACTGTTGTTGTTTCACTCCACTCAACATACTGAGTACACACTAAGCCTACCAGTATTGTGTCAGCCTTGGCAAACAGGAGACAGCTTTCAAAGTGCCACATGGGAGAGCACAGGGAGGACTACGAATGCACAAGCACCTCTCTTTACAGACAGCAGTAGAAATGGTGCCATTAACTTTAGGTAGCTGATTTCTAAGA
The DNA here is from genome assembly GCA_018697195.1 of Certhia americana. Classification (NCBI taxonomy): domain Eukaryota; kingdom Metazoa; phylum Chordata; class Aves; order Passeriformes; family Certhiidae; genus Certhia; species Certhia americana. The sequence goes on along the minus strand of CM031862.1, from coordinate 26,299,065 downwards.
GGTTCTTACTTGCATATATACAGCTGAAAAGGATAGCATAGCATTTTTTTGCTCATGTAGTTTGACTTTCACAAACCACCAAAGCAGTATAGAAAAAAATGTGTTATAACGTGACTAGAATCACCAAATCTTACATCACAAAGTATCATCAGGATACCTGAATTGTCTTTATGGATAAGGACAGTAATGGAGGTTAAGTTCTGCCTTACTTTCCACCAAGTAGTTTACATTTCTCGTTTTGTTTTGTTTTTCTTTAATATCAATCATCATTTGGGGGCATTTCTCAGCAAATATATTTCTTTTTACAACAAAGCTTACCAGCCAGGAGCCCTTTGTCATGAGATTCATGAGTGCAGGAGATCTGCTCACTGCTGCAGCAGACAGAGCTGTCATGCCAATGCTGCCCGCAAAGTACATGTATGTAGACTGAATTCTGTCCTTCACATACTGTGGCCAAATACTGAAAAATAAGCAGTCATACAGAGCTGTGCAGTTACCAGGTTGAGAACAGAGAGCAGCTAAAAACACAATTAAGCTGTTAAGTGCATTCATGGCCAGGGATATAAAGGAGGTTTCATAATAATGATGTGGCCTAGCAACTTCTGCCATGAGTTTACTTTACAACGGGGACTGAACTTATCAATCTTGCTGATTTAATCTAATGTTAACTCAGTAGAAAGACTGAAAATTACAAATAACACTAACTACAATTCAATTTTAATCAGGAAGTGTGCATGGAAAACAGAGTAATGAATGTTTTTAACTACAGAAAAAAATAAGAGCATAGGGTGTGTTTATAACGAACTGGTTTCAGGTAAAAGGCCTACAGAATGTGCACTGGCACTAAGCAGCCTGCTGAGCAGCCCACAAATTGCTGAGTCACAGTGCACATGGTTATCTGACACCACAGGACAAACGCCATTTTGAGAGCTCTAACAATAGCAACAGACCTAGACATAAATGAGTTTCTGCACCAACATTTGCTCATACTACAGAAAACTTTCCCTCCTAACACAATTTAAACATTGTGCACACATTTTCTCCCACTTCACGCTTTTGACTTGTTATTCAAGGCTTGTGCAGAAAAAAATTAGGCATAGCTCTATCTATGACAAGCTTCTCATAGACATAAACAGCACACATTCAGTATATAGACTGCCACTTCGAAATACAAATGCAAAATAAAGCAAAATGTCCCCAATACACATTTCTCCCAGGCCCATCCATGCTTGCTACTTCCCATATTTTAAGTTCAACTATACAGTTTTGCCATCAGCCAGGGATTTTTTTTTTGACCAAGAAGCAATTCACCAAAGTTTTAAGAACATGTTTATTAGATCAAAGCTTATGCCAAGACACGGTGTTTGATAGAGACTTTTTTAACAGCTGTATGAAAGTTTAATGAACAGTCTCATAAGAACACCAGGGAAACTGGTCTTAGCAATGCTTTCCAGACCACACTTCCTATGTTATGTGTAGCACACCTCAAAAGACAAGTTTATATACTCTTCACATTAGATTGAGCAAAACAAACTCACTCAGGCTACTACCCATTTAAGGCTGAATAATTCTAATTTTGCTTTAAAAACCTGCAGAGACATATATGAGGGTTTTACTCTTCAGAGCTTAGACAAGCATAAGCTGGGTGTACACTGGGTGACAGGAGCTAAAGAAGAGACAGATGAAGAGGAGATTTGCTTCATTAAAGAAGTAAACCATCTTACGTACGCAGCCCTTTCGATAGCTCCAATCTCACTGGACATGCCCATTCCATAGTAGCACAGGGCTCCCAGGCCAACAGCAGCCCCTCCAGCAACAATGAATTTCCCCAGGCGATCAGCTGTGCAAAGGAAAAAACCACACACTCTCATTAATGCTGTTTCTTGGATCGTTAACACCATCCTCATGTGAATTTTGATGTATCTGCAATAAATGCTCTACTTTACCCCTCCTTCTTAAAGCTTCACTTCATTTCAAGTCAGTTCACTATCAGTTTCAGTACTGGCAAACATATTCCTTTGAGGAAGTTTTAAGTTAAAGTAGGGCTCAAAGATTCTCAGTATTTAAAACTCTACCTTTAAGTGCAGTTTCTGCAGATGGCTCAAATGCTGCTTCTTTCACTTCCTGGCCAAGTTTTCCACGCCTTGCACCCATTCTTGCTCTGGTGGCATAGCTCTGTTAGATTCAGAAATAACATAACAAATACTTAATGAAATAAAATAGAAAGTAGTTGTATCGACTTACTTGCTGCACTTAAAATTGTTAACTAAACTCTTATTAATCGGTGCTTACCTTCTTACATACGAAGCAACTGTGCCCAAGGAAAACAAGTGAACATAAAGTTTAGGAGCCTTTGTGAAAAACACTCATACTCCAGTGAATTCCAGAAGCTGGAATTTTCAGACTGCATTTCTTCTAATCTAGTCCCACTGTACTAAACACTGCCACAAGCCTCTTTGTTAAATATAAAACCATAATCGCTATTTTTTTGTTTTGTAAAGAAGTGTTTTGCTTTCTGTGCTATAACTCTTCATGCAAACACTTCAATGTAAAAAAATTCTTGCACAACAATTGTATTTTATAGACACTAAGGCTGAAAAAGCAGCACAAATTCTTAGTTTTCAAGTCTAACCTTGATTTATAGAACAAATCTTGAATGAAGGCCTAGAAACTCAGGATTTTTAAGGTCAACAACGCCAAGTAATTATAGTATGCTGCTCAAAGTCTTAGTAAGTTGCAAGAGCAACACAATGCTCTCATATTTAAGTTCAAAAACAACTTTTTACATTTTCTTACAGGAATTTTTAAATTAGAATTGCATCTGAGCAGTCAAGGACTCACATCAGGCTGTGAGTTTATTTCAACACCTCAAAGCACAATCTACAAGCATTAATCTCACCAGCCATTACAGCATTACAGTTCAAGGGGTTTACCAGAGACCTCCAGGTTGGTTGTGTTTGGAAGCTGATGAAATCCAGCCCAATGCTAGACAACTCACACACACCAAAAACCTACCATGTAACTACAAACTCAGAATGTTTAAAATACAAAGGAGGTGAAGAATTTGCCACTAGCACTTTCATCAAGGTGACGGAAGAGCAACAACAGCCCCTAACCATTGTGAGCTGCAGGTCTGCAACATCCCTTCTCAATGAAGGATAAACAGTGTCTTGGGACAATTACAGTCTGGTTTTCAAAAATGCTGGTTAGATCTGTGATTGTCCTGCCATAGCTCAGATATTGCTCTAACCCAGACTGCAGCTCTAACCACACACTGGACTAAAATAATTGAAAAGAAAGTGTTTATTTTAATGTTATATTTAAGACTCTAACTTGGGAACAGGGAGACAGGACAAGAATTTCTGTTCCTCCCACCTTACCTAGTAAGGCCTGTCCATCCTTAACTACTTTTGAGCTCTTTTGCCCATTCATTTCGAGACAAATAAGTCATTGAAACAGAAGATTTCACTTCAACTGCTCCAAACCCCCTGTGTTTTGACTGAACAACATTCTTCCTTCAGTAAATTAGAGCAGGTACCTCAAACAAGCAGAAGGCTCATGCCCATTCCCATCAGGTACTCCATGCATAGTGAATCTTTTGGCAATACACTCAACCCTTTAAAATATGTGCAGTCAGACAAAGAATTACATTACCTGGCTAGGCTGCCATAGTCTGTATGCTTTTATACTGGAGCTCCTCAAGGCTGGGGAAGCCTGAGTGATGGTTGGGCGGATGGTCTGGCATGGCAGTGCCCTCAGGCACACCAGCCTGGCAACCAGCATGGCTGCTGAGATAACTTAACACAGTGTGTTCCTGCAAATGCACAAGAAAATGTATTTGGCTTTTTTGTTATATGGTTTTCAAACAAGGTACACTTATTATTAGCTACAGCAGAAGCAATAAAAAACCCAAACCAATCAACCAAAGAAAATCTGTAGCAAAAACAGTATTATCACTGAAATACTGTAAGAGGAGGTAAAACCTTCTTAAATAAAGTTTAACTTGCTTTACCTGTATTTGTCTCCCAGTTCTATAAGAGACTTCTCTCTCAAAATTTACTCAAAAACAGGAGCCACATGCCACTTTTAATAGGCATAAATTAAATCAAGGCCCTTTACGTACTTATGAGTGAGTTACTCTGGCAGCTAACCTTCGTTTTGAGACACAACACTGCATGACTACACAGCTCTCCAAATCTACTTAAAACTCCATATAAGTATAAATCCAAATGAGCAAGCAGCACAATATGTGTGGTGGAAAATACTCAGAGAGAGATTTTAAGCCATCCTTTAAAGAACTGGTTAGCTTTATGGGCGCAGCATTCAGTCAAGCTCATAGACCAGAACACAGGTTCAGGGGCAATTCTGACCAAAAACCAGTGACACCACTCATGGGTAAACTGAAGCATCAGCAGAACCAGCCTTTGTGTTCCACTGGTAGCATGAAAACTGCCAGCTCACTGCCACACAAGGAGCACATCACACAAAAAACCCCAAGGCCTTGGAGGCACATGTACTTTAATTACAATTACATGCAGCCTCTGATATAATGGAACACTCCAACTACCAGTGCCTTATTTTACATGACCGGTCATACCTTACGTGTGCAGTGATCAATATAAGCTAGGAGTATTCTAAAGAAAGACAGGTTTAAACATTGGGAGAAAGAAGCACGCACAGTACTGGATGGCTGGCATTAATTAAGAGGAGTGACAGAGAATATAATAACTCTGCTGCTAGAAAGTCACTTTGCTCTGCAGTGCAGTTATGAAATGTGGTTTTGTAACGGGAAGTACTTCACGAGGCACATCCTGATTGTGCCACTAAACGCAGCTCTCCCACGGGGATGATACAGTCTGCAGGAACTGACAGGGCAAATTCGGTGATTTCCTTTTTGGCGAACTGGTATTTAGAGCAAGGTAACTCCAAGCGCTTAATCAAGAGCAAGGAGGGCAGAGAGCCGAGAGCTAAAACCAGAACACCATTCCCACATATTAACCGGCAGTAGGGTAACGTAGCGCTGGGGAATCACTGCGGCAGCACAGCGCGCAGAAACTCCTCCCAGTCCTGCCAGGGCGGCGGCCGACTCAGCACAGATCGGCTCGGGCCCTCTCCCACGTTTGGCTCCGGCCCTGGCCCTGCACTTCCCCACACCTGCCCCGCACCTGGCCCGACCCGGCCCGGCCCCTCCCCACACCTGTCCCAGCCCCGCACCTGTCCCAGCCCCGCACCTGTGTCAGCCCCGCACCTGTCCCAGCCCCGCACCTGTCCCAGCCCCGCACCTGTGTCAGCCCCGCACCTGTGTCAGCCCCGCACCTGTCCCAGCCCCGCACCTGTCCCAGCCCCGCACCTGTCCCGGCTCTGTCCCGGCTCGGCCCAGCCCCGCGCGATCCCCTTCTCAGCGCTCGGCCCCGGTAGCGGAAGTGACGCCAAGAGCCTCACGCCCCCCCGCGCCTGTCTCGCTCCCTCCACGTGACCCCGGCCCGCGGGCGCCATTGGCCGTCGCGGCGGTGACGCACGCGCGGCCGCCATCTTGGGCCGGGGCAGCGATGGTTCTGGAAGCGCGCGGGAGGGCGGCCCGGCAGGGGGCGCGCGCGGGGCAGGGCCGGGGCAGGCGGCGCTGTGCGCTGCGGGAATAGGCGGGGATTAACGTGACGGGAATACAGCGCCTGTCGGTACAGTATCGGGAATACAGCACCTATCGGTACAGTATCGGCAATATAGCACCTGTCGGTACAGTATCGGGAATATAGCACCTATCGGTACAGTATGGGCAATACAGCACCTATCGGTACAGTATCTGCAATACAGCGCCTGTCGGTACAGTATGGGCAATACAGCCCCTGTCGGTACAGTATGGGCAATACAGCCCCTGTCGGTACAGTATGGGCAATACAGCGCCTGTCGGTACAGTATGGGCAATACAGCGCCTGTCGGTACAGTATCGGGAATGCAGCACCTATCGGTACAGTATCGGGAGTACAGCACCTATCGGTACAGTATGGGCAATACAGCACCTGTCGGTACAGTATCGGGAATACAGCCCCTGTCGGTACAGTATGGGCAATACAGCGCCTGTCGGTACAGTATGGGCAATACAGCGCCTGTCGGTACAGTATGGCAGTACAGCGCCTGTCGGTACGATGGGATACGTGAGCATTCCGCGCCCAGCTGACGGCCTCTGCCAACCCTGCTGCTCCCGATCGCTGAATCTAAGTCTCATCCTTCCCATTGTGTCGGAAAGCTCAGGCCCTTTGCCTTCCCTTCCCTCACAGCCCTCTAGAAGCCAGAGGTAAATCTCCGCCTCTGTAACCTCTGCGGAGTTAGATCTCTCTTCCTTGTGAACATAGTACATGCTTTAAGGCTGGTGCTCACATGCCAGATGAACACAAACCCAGGGTTCTGCATGTAAATTCTGTAAAAAGGGTGCTGCCGGCTCTAATCCCAGCCTTGCAGGGACACTCCATAGCCCTTTACCGGGCTAAACATCCCGTTTGAGGCTGAACTGTTTCTCTGCTGGCAGGTTACTTCCAGCCTCACTCCAAGTGGAGTTCTGAGAGTTTTTCCAAGTTTAATCCTAAACTGAGCCCTAGGAAGGACAGAGCAGCACTTCCCTGGACTATCAAATCCTCAAATTGATAGCAGATCGTGCTTTGGGGTCCCCTTCCCAGCTCCACTCCAGCCACAGCTCTGTAGTTTCTTTCAACCTTAACACTACATATGGCCATGGTTCTTCACTGTCAAATAAAACAGACTGTGAAGAGTCTTGAGCAGGATCAAAGACAAATATAATAAAAAAGATGTGTTGAGTATAGAATTAAATCCAGAAATAGAATGAGAGTTACCGATAATGCTTTTGAGAATTGTGAGATTAGCCTTTCTGTATCTCAGAGCTTCCTTGTTTAAATGATAAGAAAGGAAATACAGTGACCTGCTAGTTCACAAAATGAAAGTCATGATAAGAGAGGTCAGGTATGGAAGAGGTCTGAAAGTGCACCAGCATGTGATCATGAGGAAGAACTTGAATTTAAAAGTATGAAGCAGAAGAACACATGACAGAATGGTGGAAATTCCATCAAAGGCGGCCAGACCTACTGGGGTTTGAGATCTGATTCTTACTTGCTCTGACACTTGTTTGCTTTCTGTTGGAGTAAGTGAAAATCCAGAGCTTTGGTGTCTATTGTATTGAGGTCTCCTACAACTCGAGGGAAAAAAGAAGTCAGTTTCAGGCCATGAATATGTTGTTTATTTAAGGACTTGTAGTGCTTATTTCAGAGTTTGTAACACTCTATAATTGTTAGGTACTAAAGGATTCATTATAATAATTAATATTTAAATTTCTAATTAAGTTATTAATAGTAATAATTTATGCAAGGAATCAAACTTACCTCTTTTACTACAGCATATAATCATGTAAAGAACACTCCTGAGACTTTCAAATAAGATACTCATTCCAGCTTTTCCCCAAACTGTTTCTTAAACAGATAATTTTGTCAGAAGCAACCCAAATCTACACAGGGACCACCCTACAGCAAACTCAGCTGAAGAAGAATGTTCTGACAGAAATCTGCTTACTAAGAGATACTCCTTTCCTCCTCGATGGTGGACACCTGTAAATGCTCTAGCTGTGTAAATCCGTGTGTGAGCGGGGCAGCAGCGGGCTCTGGTGCCCGGAGGAGTTTCTCAGTTGGAAACAACAGTTTGGATCCTGTCTGGGGCTGCCCCTGTAGCTCTCTCTGGGGCAGGAAGGCGATGCCTTAGGTCCCTGTGCCACCCGGTGATGCTGAAGAGCTGCCGAGCTGTGCTTTTGCAGCGCTTGGAGCTCCTGCCGAACACGAGCAGGGATAACAGCAGGAGAGAGGGGCTTGGCAGGGAGGCGGCAGCCAAATGCCCACATAAAAGCTAATTTTTTAAACTCCGGAGTGCTGCTCCTTGATGGGGCCGTGTTCAAGTGCTCCGTGCATCCACCACGTGATGTGGTGCTGTTCAGTGCCTTTGTTACCCCATGGATGATGGCACACAGGTGCCCTCAGGTTTGCTGTGGTACAGAACTGGAAGGGATGGCTGCTGCACCAGGTGGCTGTGCTGCCATCCAGGAGCAAGTCCACTGGCCAGAGAACTGGGCAAACAGGAATCAGCAAAGGGAAGTGCAAAGCCCTGCACCTGGGCAGGAGAAGCCCCATCCACCAGCACAGGCTGGGGCTCTCCAGCTGGAGGGTAGAAAGATGCAGGCACGCTGGAGAGAGTCTGCAGGGGCGATTGGCTGCCAAGGACAGGCTGAGAAACGTGCGGCTGCTCCCCAAAAAAAGAGGGCTTAGGGCACTTTAGCAGTGTGTATAAATAACTGACAGCAGGGAGCAAAGGAGCCAGACTCTTCTCAGTGATTTCTGGTGACAACAGGCAATAGACCTAAACTGAAATATAAGACATTTTTGTAAAAGTAAGAATATTATAGGATTTTTTTTCTTTTTTACTGTAAGGATGGTTGAACAGTGGGACATGTTGCTCAGAATATAGTCCTGAGCAACCTGCTTGTGCAGGAGGGTTGGCCTAGATCATCTCCAGAGGTCCCTGTCAACCTCAGCTATTCTATGAGTCTCCGAAGTACTGATGATTCCCAAAGCATCTGAAGCATCTCTGGCTTTTTTAGGACTGGTACATGCTAATAAGAGGTGTTTGGAAAACAGTAAGCAGTTGAAAAAAAGTTATTTTCAAGGCAACAGAAATAATAGTAATAAAGAAGAGACCTCATGAAGATACTGTTTTTTGAAAATAGGTGAACAATTCCTCAGTAATCAAAAGAATAAGCAGGAAAGCTTGTACTGAAAGTTTTTACTTGTATGTAAAAATTTCTTACCATTTCTTATTTCAATAGGCCACTTTTCAACAACATGTTTTGCATGTCTTGGAAATCTTACATTTCTCTAGAGAAGGTCAAATACAGTTTGATATTGGAGGGTTAACTTCTAATTAGAAACTCTGCAAGATCAGAAGATGCCATTATGAGGGGGCTTGAGTATCCTGAGGAATTATCTTGAGGAACAGCCCTTCTTCACCTACTTCCCAACCCTGCTAATTCCCAGCAGTGACCTTCCCATAAATGGCTGATGCCAGGGCTTAAGGGATGATGGTCTCCAGCTGCCATGCCCAAGGAGAAAGCTGATCTGACTGCCTGACTCCAAAAGAGACTTGTCCAAGCTCTGCTCCCCAAGTCCTGTAGGAGAATCATCATGTGTTTTCAAAAAATGAAGTCAGATCAGCTTACTTAGAGATAAGTAGTTTCTGAAGGGATTTTGCTGCCTTGTCCTGAAAGTGAGGATCATGAGCAATGCAATCGTCTTCCAGGAAACACCACAGGGTGTATTTTCAACCATGCACCCTGCCTTGCCAGCCACTTGCATTGGGACAGCAAAACCACACTTAAAGTATAGCCCTCTGCAATCCTGGAAAGCCACAGGAGCCACAACAAGCCCATTATTGTGCTAATAAATAGGGTCAATGTCAATTTGGAAGCTTAAGCTTTTAACTCGGCAGCTCTGGCACCCTCCTGCAAGAAAAAAACATCTCAGTCATTCACGCGGCTGTGTTCATCAGCAGGAAAGAAATAAATCTGTGCTTAGCACCATTTCTCCTTAGGGTAAACTTGCCATTGAAGTTTTCAAATTAGAGATGAAGAAAAGTATTTTGAAGGTTTACTGGCTGTGCTGACTCTAGCACTCCACATATCTCTCCCAGCAGATTACAGGGGACTTTTGGACTTAATGTGTTCCTGGTATTCACCTGACAGATTCATTAGGCACCACGTTCTTACTTTAGATTAGATATCATTAAATACTGCAGTGTGGAGGGAATTTGGGGAGACAGTACCGATGACTTTCTTAAAGTCTGGTAAGAAAAGAATGCCATTAAATAGAGTATTACTTTACCATGGAGGAATAAGTCCTTCCATGCAGGAATTTGTACAGCAAGAGCAGTACCAGGAATGAAGCAGTGTCCATATTTTCTAAAGGTGTGATAATTTTCAGGGTCTTGGATTATTTGGCCAGATCTCAGCACATCTCAAATGGACAGCAGCCTCAGTTCAGTGGTACTGAATGGTGCTGACTCTGGAATGTCTTCCCTCCTTTCTGATGTGAAGTCCTTGCTTGTTTTAAAAAGCATTGCACTAAATTTGTGCAGCTTGTATATATTTACATTAAGAAAAAAATAATTCCAGTCTGGAACTGGAGAAAAGTTGTCTGCCATAAAGAATTTCACATGTTTTATCTGTTGCTAAAATAAAATGAATCCATCATGGCAGACACGGTGTCAAATAGTGTCTTCTGGGTTGTTTGAGGGATCACTGCATGTTTTTGTGTGTAAAAATGCTGTTTTGAGCGCAGGAAAAATAGCCTTTAATTACCATAGACACTTAAAAAATTAATTTGTATATACATTTGTGTAAAAATCATATAAGAATGGAAAACAAACAATATACCTGTTTGCTATTTCTGCAACAGCTTGAAAAATCAAACAGTATGTCTCAAAGAATAAAAATAGCAACTGTTTTAAATGTGTATTTTCATACTGCCAGAGGTGTTCTGCTGCTGTCAGTACTTTTCATGACAAACAGTGCTCTGAGCACACATACAAGTTTGCTCTGCAAGCACCCTGCAAACTTTGAACTTGCAACAGAAAAACTCTTTCAGGTAGAATGCGTGGAAAACTGCATGCCTGGTAGATTTGTGGGAGAAACAAGTTCTGTTGGGGGTTTCTTCAGTCAATACAATGTTGTCCTTCTTGGGCATGCTAAAGAAAGGAGCATCATATCAGGCTATCTTGATAAAGAAGCTTATGTTCTTCAAAGCCCTAAGGGGGATAAAAAGTCTAAACATCCAGATCCTGCATTCAGTCCTTTGATCATTCAAATCTAGGCCATATTTTGAGAAATTACTTTTTCTATTTTCTGAGAGGAAACATCACCCAGGTTGTAGTGACCATTTTTTTGTGGGTTTAATTCTCTATGGCCATATCAATAATCCTGATGAATTTGTGTCTCTTACCTGCATCTGCTCCCTCAGGGAAGAGGCACAGCTCCTCTTGCCTTGTTAGCAGTACCCCTTGTTTGGCCTGGCCCCCATTTCGTGTTACTCTGGGTCTTTCCCCAGCATGTGCCCACCTGGCCATTTCTCATCTCTTAGGATGTTCCTTTGGCCTCCCCTTGGTCACAATTCCAACTCTCTTCTACCTGCTTCCAAACCTGACATATTTTCTCCTTGCTTTCACTCTGTCCTTCATCAGTCCCTTCTCCCTTCTGCACTGTCCCATTTCCCATACAGCTGGGATTGATTCTGGCCCTAATAATTTGTAGCCATTAAACAAATGGGTTTTTTTCCCTGTCAAATGTTAATGCTCAACTTCATCAACTACTAAAATATACTTCAAAAATCAGAAGCTTGATATCAAGACCTATCATTTCCATTGCTGTATTTTGTGTCTCATGTGGAAAATGGGGGCTACAGTATGCATTTCTCTTCCCAGATTTAACCAAGGTTACAATACATGAATGTAAATAAACTTGGATGTCAAATCACCAGTTAAGTAAATCACTTAAGCTTGGGAGTAACTATGTGTACTCTCATGTATTAAACTTAGAGGCTCAGAACTTGTTTCTTTAGTTACTCGGGAGAGCTTTGGTTTCTCAAATTCTCAGAGATAAATGAAGATGAGTGCTTTCGTGAACAAGAATCTGACAATTTTTTGGTTATAAATGAATACATGAGATAGAAAATTTTGTTCGTTCAAGATTCTATTTGAATAAATTGTACATAAAAGAACATTTCTTTTTCTTGAACCCTGTTTTAGAGGCTATACCATGAATTATTTATTTACATCAGACAATAAAAAATGCTAAAACAGTTTAAAAATATTTTTCAATGAAAGGATGAAATCTACATTTACAGCCTGAGACCTCTCCACCGCCTCGAAATTGCTATTCATTTTGTTTAAATACAACAAATACTCATTTTCCTAAGTGCCTGTGAACTCTATGCTGCAGCAAAAAAAAAAAAAAAAAAAATGACCTAGGGCTTTGTCTGAAATTGCTGGTTTTGCTTTCTAATTACATTTAACATGCAGAGCAGTGTTCTGCAACTTCTTGAAAAAAAAACCTATTTGAAATTCAGAAAGCTTTGATTTAAAGTGATTGGTTTCCACCTGGATAGAGTGAAATTTTCTACTTGCAAAGTTTATTAGTACATTAAAAGATGCAAATTAATTCATAATTCTTTCAGCTCATTCTCTTGGGAACAATTATACAAGGAAATTATTAATGTACAAGAAAACAACAGTTAAAAATCTCAAAGGGCAACAGAGGTGTGGAATATATGAAAACATTTAGACCTAGCTAATAGCAGAACTGTTATAATAATAACAGTTGATAAACCAATTTTAATTTTTCTTTATTTGTAAACTGATAGCAGCCACATGGTGCAGACAGAAAACCAAAGACTGGCAAAAGGGGTTTGCAGTCAAAGGCCCTGCTCTCAGTGAAGTGCTGAGGAAATACAGTGTGAAGTTTTGAACTTCAGAGGTTTCCAAGGATCTCAGCCAAAGGTGAGGTGTCAGTGAGCTTTCCTCTGCCCACGCCTGCCCACACCATCCCAGGGCATTGCAGACCAGGCTGTCATTTGGTGTAAGCCTTGGCACTCTGATAAACAAGTCCTGTACTTTCCATCTGGATAATGAAATCCCCCAGGATCCAAGTAGCATCTGATGAAAAAAGAGCAAACAGACTTGCTTTTTAGGCTTCTTTGATCCACCTATTTTTTCTCCTTTTATTTAAGGTGTTAAACAACTCAGCTACTTTCCATTTTTCTTTTCATAATTTATCCAGTTTGCTTTTAATTACATATCTGATGAAAATTTGAAACCTTTTTACAATCAGAATCCTAACACAGTCTTATCACTAGGACACCTGTAGTGTCTCTGGGCTATCTGCTTGCAGCACTTGTTGACATATGGCTGTCAATGAAAAGTCTGAGAGGAAAACACATGCTCTCAAAGTACTGCTAAACAAGCACCACTACTGAGAGGAGTTTTTCCTAAAGAACTTGCCTTTTTATAATATTAAGCAGAGCCACATAAACATAATACACACAGATCAAACCTCTGCTGACATAGTTTAATACGCTGGGACAAGATAAACAGAGGCATCACATGAAGTGAGAACAAGGTCACCTTATGGAGGTCCAGGAGTAAAATAACTTACATTGGACCTGCTCACACATGCCTTTCTGTACAGATTCTAAGGAGTACTGTTCACAAGTGAAAAATGTTTACATTTGAAAAAATATGATGCTCTACAAATATTTCTCTCTGTTTTCAGAATAGCGTAAGAACTGAAATAATAAAAGTCTAAATAACATGGATTGACAAAACAAAATCCTTAAGAAGAGTGAACACAGTACTATTGTACATATAAATCATGCAGAGACAAATCCAGGTTCTAAATGCAGCAATATTTATAGAATTTTCTAGTGACTGGGCTACTTCCAAAACAACCTCCCTCAAAAAAATTCCCAGATTCCAAAAGACTTTGTTTTGATGATGCATATAAAGGAAAAAAATAAGTTTCTACATTTTAAAAAATGGAAGTGTTGAAAATGCTGGATGATTTCCTGTTCCATTTTGCTTCTGCAGTTGCATGACTAGATGAATGTGTTTCCTTTTGCCAAGTGAAAATAAGCTTCCAGGGAACAATTCTATCTCACAATTCAGCTAAAACTACTGAGAGAAATTACTGATTATTACCCATCTAATGCCATCGTTCTGTATACTTAGAACATATGGATTCAGTGCAAAAATAATTAATGTAACACCCATGTGCAACTCAAATTCCACTGGCCTCTTTTAGCTATTTTCATCTCTGCTGGTTTCTGCTAGAGACTAAAATCCCCATGAACTGAGAAAGAGGTGTCAAAAAATCAGATGAACATTTCTGAGTGAGAATACTGACAAGAGGCCATTATAGTTAAACAGGTTTCAAATGAAAATTCAATTATTTTAAAATGCGGACCCATTTTTTTTCCTGAGGTTGGAAAAATAAATTTTTATTTTAATGTCATGTTTGTTTTTGCCCTTAAAAAAACCCAACAACAATACTTCAAAGCCACAATATAGAAAACTCCAGAGGAAGGATAATGTCCTATGAAGAGGTCTGTGATATGCAGGGGTCAATAAGAGAGTGAGAATAGAGCAGGATTTTTATATGCAAAATTTTCATCCTCTTAAGACTTTGTTTCAGGCTGTGAAATGTGAAACAAGCTGATGGCATCAGTTTGATTCTGAAGGGTCGTGTACCTATATGAAAAAGCTGTGATTTAACTTAAATTGGGGTAGCATTTCTGTAACCTTAAGGACAAAATGGACAGATATGTTCCATGTCACAATTGAAGTGATTTCTTGTAAGGCTAGCACCAAGGTTCAATGGCTGAGATCCCTCAGCTGGTGCCTCTGTGATATGCCTCTTTGGCAGAAAACCAACAATGTCAGCCTAGTATAAATATAAGTGCCAGATCCATTTTTCTCCCTTTGAAGTGCACAAACCTAAAGGATCAGGGAAAAGTCCTGGAGAAAACAATATTCAGGTTAAATATCAGTGTTATCAAGAAATTGCTTTAGTAGCTATTCTAAGTAATCATGGTTGTTCCCTATCTGTATAGGAACAGGGAGAAGAAGTGTCACATGAAGACAGTCTTTCAGAAATTTTCCCCCTTTAGACACAAGCATAGAAGCTTGACTTAACATACAAACTCAGAAGGCTGCAGATAAAAAAGGTGAGAGCTCCTCTAAATATCTGGTTTGGTTACTGTGCTTTTGGGATTTGGCCCTTAGCATTGTAGTCATTCAGAAACTTGCTGCTGATCACTACCAAGGCAAAATCTATTATATAAATGTGTGAAACTATGAGAGACTGAAAGAAATCACTGTGGAAATGCAGCGATGCCTCATTGATCCAGCGAATTCACTTAGGCCACTGAAGTGTTCCCATCCCTGTTATCAAAGCATTGATCATCTACCAGAGGTGGTCAAGTGAGACATGCCTCAGGTGGTGCTGCACTTTCCTTTCCAGTAACCAGAAAGCAAATGAACTGAAATTTTGAACCTCAGCATGAAAAACAATCTTTTCTTTGAAATGGATATGTTTAAGCTGTGATGAGAAATAAGACCAAGTGGTGAGCAAGTGCCATAAAAATACCTTGGTTTAAAGATATTTATGGGAAGATATACTCATTGCTAAATGATGGGGAACAGTTACAATCTGTTATAGTTAATTTACTACTACATAAGTGAAAATGTGCTGAGAGCAGCGCACTTGTTAAATTAAAACTCACTTAATATTTACACAGCACTTGGGAATAACATCTAGTTAAAGAGTAAGTAGTAATGGATGTTTTCTATAGAATCATTCCTTTTGGGAAAATAAGACAACCAAAGCCCTTTACAGTTTCACTTATAACTAAAGGACACAAAATACCAGAAAAACGACAAGGAGGGATTTTCTTTTCTAGTGAATACTGAAGTACTTACTAGAGCTAACATGAGAAGGTTACTGGCTCTGACTCTCCGTCCTATTTCCGTGGGTTGCACTGAAATCAGAACTATTATCTTGCTACATCACTCTAAAACAGACTGAAAGAAATCAGATAAAATCCTGGACTGGATACTAGCTATTATCTACCCCCTTTGTCATTTTTTTCTTGTCACCACAGTATCTGAAAGGTGATTATTAAATCAATAGTAATAACAAAATCCCAAGACTCAGAGAAAAGCTAGTATTTTCCTCTTTATGGGAGTGACAATTTTAGCTGAATCAGAGTTATTCTATTCTCTGGGTAGGGAGTAACCTTGTCCTGGTTTAATCCCACACAGCCACTTGCTCACTCCTGCAATGGCAGGATTGGGGAAGCAATCAGGTGGGTAAAAGCTGGAAAACACATGGATTGAGATATAGGCAATTTAATAGGTAAAGTAAAAGTCACACAAGCGAGGAAAGAAAAAACATGGAATTAGTTTAACACTTCCCATGGGCATGCAGGTAATCAGCTATCCCCGGGGAAGCAGGGCTCCATCACACCCAGCAGTTATTTATATACATATATTAGGGAAGACAAACACCATCATTCTAAATATCCCTCCATTCCTCCTCCTTCTCTCTACTTTAAATGCTGAACATGAGCCAATGAAATCATTCAGAAGTGTGAATGTGGCTGTACTCTCATCTCTCTCCTTTTCCAAGATGGTACCTCTTCAACAAAATATGACCTTTTTGCATTGAGTACTTCTGCAAAAGAACTTAATGTACAAAAACAACAAAACAACCTTGAAGAAGCCTCTGTAGCAATCCCAATATATGAATGTTGGGTATTTTTGTCACTATTTTCTTACATGGCAGCTTTATAAAAGCATTGCTTCTGTAGTTCAGGAGCCATGTTGTGGCCATCCCATGTAGCAGCAGAAGTGGCTGGCTGTGGTTCAAAGCTCAGTTCCTTGTGCTAAAAGCTGCTGGAGGATAGCTTGGTGCTAAGATGAGGAAAAGTATAGTTTTTGGACTATCGACTCTTCATGTGCTAACACGGGATGAAAGGTACTGATAGCTTCCTTCCACACTGTCTTTGGGTGTGGCAGAATAGCTCCACAGCACACCACTCACTCCACAGTCACTGGATAACTGGAGTGAGTCTCCACTGTGGATGAAACTCCAGCTAAGTTATGCCAATTCAGAGCTATGAATCAATGCTTGCTTTTTTTTTCTCTGGCTGTCAGAAACCCCTGCACATCCAAGCTCCAAACAGAGCAGCAGGATTTTGACTCACAGTGTACATCCATATCTCTGGCACTGATGGTGATTCTACAGCATCAGGACATTATTTTTCTTTTTATACACATGCAGTTATAGTGTGCTGCTGGCCAATAAGTTTACAAATATATTCACTCATTTTTTAATGATCCTTCATCTTAATGGGGAGCACCTGGGATCTTAATGAAGACCACATACAGTATTCTCTTTGTCTCATAAGAAATTTAAAGTACATATTTTTGTGGTTTGTAGTATGAGCATTAAGGAGGCTGGAATTAGTGAAATTACTGTATGATTAAGAGAAAAGCATTCTAGCCTTTTCTACTCATTAACAAAGGAAGACTATATGTAAAGAAGATTGATTGAAAATTTGTATTTCTTTTCATGCAGACACCACAGTTAAGGAATCTGAAAAGTGCTCAGCACTGATCAAAAGTCGAGAAATTGTCTTGTGGAGAGAAACATTTTCATCCATGATAAATCATAAATATTGAAAACAGGCAGTGGTTTTTCAAACCAGAGTTCTTAGTGGTATTAAGAACCTGCTCATGCACCCATGCAAATCTGTGCTTGCAAAAAACTCTTTTAATTTCAGAATTTTCTCCAGAGATATTGTGGTGTTTTCTGGCTATATTTGTTATATTCTGAAATTCTTTCAACTCAGTGTAGACACTGCTTTTAAGATACGGCCCAAGGAAGACAGAGCCTCTTATTCTCCTCTTCTGTGTTCTATGACTTTTTACTTACTTGAAGTGGATAGAGCTTTTCTGATTATATAAAGGCAAGCTGTGGTTTTGGGGTTTACAGTGGAAAGTCATTCTCAGCTGTAACTGTGAAGCAAACACAGCCTACACATAATAATGCTGCTATGTAATTTATTAATCTGAAATGTTCCAGCTTACTACAGATACCCATAAAATCATATTGGTAATGCAGAGGCTCTGAAGGGCATATTATATAGAAAAGCTATATACTAGAAGCTGCTGCCTGTGAAGACTTAGCATAACCACATAACGTCCTTAATAGTATTTATTCATAAAAGGCATGCTCTGCTCTGCAGTTTCGATCTTACAAATAATTTAGCAGGCACCCAGGGAAGTTGAAATATCCTAGTAGCAAAAAAATCCCAAACCAAGCCAAACCAAGCCAAACCAAGCCAAGCCAAACCAAACCAAACCAAACCAAACCAAACCAAACCAAACCAAACC
>CM031862.1:25516750-25621295 GCA_018697195.1 Certhia americana | reverse complement strand
CTGTCCGTCTTTCTTTCCTTCCTTCCCTCCCCCGCCCGCTCGGCTCCTGCCTATGCCCGGCCGCGGCGCAGCAGCATCCCTCGGCGGCTCCGCGGGGAGGCGGCGGCGCGGCGCACCCGCCACTCCGCGGCCCCGCGGCCAACCCGCGGCCGGCGCCGGGCCAGGGAGGCCGATCCGCGGGCGGGGCCCGGGGCAGGAGGCACGGCTCCGCGCAGCTCCTCCGCGCCCGCGCTAAGTCCGGCCCGGCATCAGAACTCCGGCGAGGATTCCCGAAAAAAAAAAAAAAAAAAAAAAAAAAAAAGGGGGGGAAAAAAAATTAAATAATCCACATACACGCAAAAAATAAAAATTAAGAAGAAACCCTGGAGGGGAGCGGCAATGACCCAGTCAGCAAAAAAATATACAGATCCGGCAAGTAAATGGGCACGTAAAGGCAGCTCCTGCCAGGCTTGCAGCTTGGGCTCGATTGTGTATTCCTCTGGCAGCGCCGCGGAGGCAGGCGAGCGCGCACCGAGCAAGGCGCCTCCCACCAAAGCCTAATGGTGGTTTCTTAATGCGCACAAGATAAATAAATGATCCAGGCAAAGCCCTCGGGAGGGTGTATGCTACTGCAAACGGAGCCTAGGAAAGAAAGGGAAGGAAGGAAAAAGGAAAGAAAAGGAAAGAGAAAGGGGTGGGGTGGGGGCGAAGCTCCGGAACCCATCCTGTGGTAGCGATCCAATAGGCTGGTGCTGAATGTCAGAGCAGACCGGTGTGCGGGAGCGGCCAGGGTGTGCGTGTGCCGAGGGGGTGGAGAGACCTCCGGCAGGGAGCCCAGCCACGGCCAGGGCTTCTCCCGCCTTGATGCTATCCGACAGGTATCAATTGGCAGCATTTTGTTGCTCTTGTGTCTACTGGGATTCGCTAAACAGAAAAAAAAAAAGAACAAAACAAAACACAACAACCCACCACACACCTGCAAGAAAATGACAATTTTTTCAGCAGCTGGGGAGAAACTGATGGCACGGCTGCAAACTGAGGTTGCCAGACAATTTGCTATTTTAACTGCTCTGGCTTGTCTGGTCTTATCTGGTCTTATTCAACACCAAAGTTGAATTCCCAAGTTCAATGTAGTCAACAATGGGTGCTTTCTTTTCACTTACTGGATAAACATTTCACCAGCTAGGATGATCACTGAAGGATTAACAGCAAGCAGTTTGCCAAAGGTGGCTTAATCTCCATTTTCAAAATTTTAAAAAATGCTCTGTAGAATTTTACATATACAGATGTTTTTAACCCTTTCTTCTGGTGTCTTATTGGTGTCCTTTTCTGGTATCAATGCATAGGCATCATTTCCTTAGTCATGTATTTAAGGGTATTGATATTTCTACAGGATAAGTAAGCAGAAAAGTTGGAAACAATCTGTGAAATGCATTTGTTCTGTATATAGAGAGACAAATGGAAAAAATAAAATACTGCAACTGAAACATACCTGCTTGATTTTTTTTTCCTCCAGAATGAATGTTAGTGCCATTTAAATTATCGATATTACATTAACTAGATTATTGCCACTTCAAGAACTACCTCTGGAGCTTGGCAGCTTCTCAAAGATAGTTCTGTGCTAACGGCCATCAGGAAAGTCTGTGGAAGTGGCTTATCAGGTACTAGTTAAACAAAAATCCCCCCACTTTGGTATTGGAAAACATGAATTTAGGGGTTTCTACTCCTTTAGTGAAGAGGAAAAAGGATAAGAAGAAATCACTCAGGAAGAACCACAATGGATGCCAAATTAGGCAAACAAATGAGAAGGACAGGGAAGTCTTGCAAATCCTGGGAATCTTTTTCACTAATTTTATGGAAATCTGGAACCAGGCGTTTTCAGTCTTGAGTGCCTGTCCTACAAAGTTCTTGCCTTTCTTGTGAGCTTGGAATACCTTTATCCTGCTATATGCTTTGTGCTGTCTGTACAAATGTCCTTTAGCTCCTGCCTCTTCCATAAACATATTGCAGTTCACTAAGCCCAGTATGAATCACTCCGTCTTCATCCTCAAATAATTTGTACATGTTTCTTGGAAGAACAAAAATGTTTTATGACACTTACAAGACAGAGAGCTTTTATTTTTCTCACGACTATGTCCTGAACTCTTTCAGAGTTTCGTATGTCTCAACTGCACTCTTCCCCCACTAAGGTTTTCAAGCTATCAGCTCCTAAATTTTGCAGTGGTTCTAATGGAAGACATCAGGATGTGATACCATTAAGATCACTCAAGTGTAGCCATTTCATTGTTTAATATTGGACGACTTCCTGTGTTATTAGTAAAGATTTTCAGGCTTCTTTTCTCACAATTTCCCATTCTTATTGAGGGTTGACAAACTATTCTTGAAATTGACATGGAATGCTGTCAATGTGTCTTACTTAAGTGTATTACATTAAAACAGGCATTTTTATGATGATTTTATATTATGATATGTTAGTTTATAATATGATATGTTAATTAAGATCTTACGAATAACTATTAGCCTCTAGAAAATTCTTTGGTCTAAAAATATGAAATGGATCTTGATACAGGAGGCTTCCCTTAATCTCATAGTAAATGCAAATGTATTTCAAATAGGTTATAATACAGTTAAAAAAAAAAAAAAAGTCATTCATCTAGACAGACACCTTAATGAAGGCAATACATGGAAATGTCTTCCTGTAATAACTTAGTCATGAGTTAAAATGTTATGATGTATACAAAAACACAGTCTCTGAATGCTTTTAGGTTATTTCTCTGTCCTTAAAAATTAATATTCAAATCATAATCAGTTTCTCAAATCAGCCCACTCTTGTTAAACTGAATCTGTTCCATGCATTAATTCTAATTTACGTAGGTATTTGGTAGCTCTCACTTGCATTTCTTCCTACTCATTTTGTATCATAGCCCAACTCCTTTACTTTTTCTGGAAATATGTTTATCACGATCAGAAAACAATATGTAATTTTTTTTTCTTGACTTTTCTTCATAATATGCAAAGAAATCTGTAGTATCTCCTTGAGGACATCTGTGACTGGAGTGGATTAAAATTACTTATCCATGATGGAGTCAGAAGTGGTATTTTCTTAAGGTTTGGTGTGACACAGCAGGTAACAGGTGTGCCATTTATGCATGTGTCACTTTGTTTGGCACAGGGGGTTCCACTCTGGCTGTCAGTAGGTGTGGCCCAGCTAAAGGTTGTGCAACAAAGGTGCTGTTCCTGCTTGGCTTCACACATGCCTACAGCCATTATTTCAAGTAATGAGATGTAATGGGTGAGTTAAGGGAGTTAGTTTATTGCTTAGCTGTTATCATGGAATCAGATGCAGAAACCTCAGGATAACAATCCTCAGAAGAGCCAACAAAAGAAGCAGAAATTCAGATTTGGAAAATCAGAGCCTGGAAATTGAGCTACATCCATTTCAGCATGTAAAAAAGATGCATGTGGGATGCCTATATCCCAATCCTGCATACACACACAGTTAAAAGCCCTGCTTTCCTCCCCAGCTTTACAAAACACTGAAGACAGTGCTTGTTATCTCATGTAAGTATCATCTGAAGTTTTGAGCAACAAAACCTGCCCAGTTACATTGCTTTATGGTGTAATCTGCCCCAGAGAGCTCCAGCACCCGCCTCACCTGCTGTGCTCTGGTACTGCCGCAGGTGGATGTGGCGAACAAAACAGAATTCCCGAAAGGACGCCTGAATTGGGGCTGGTTATATAAATAGGTGTTATGCTGCTTCCCAAACTAGGGCATTTGAATATTCTTTACTTAATTCTTCCTCTTAGCTTTAATCCGCAGCTCAGCTCCATCATACAGATCTCTAGTGGTCAGCTCACAGGCGGGGAAAACCTGGCTTTTGTCTGAGGTCAGCATGTATTCCCTCTTCCACGTGAAAGGCACGGCCAGCATCCCAGTGATGCCATTAACCAGTGCTTGGAACTGGAGTGCTCCCCCTTTTAGATTGCTAAAACAGACATCACACACGGCAGACCCAGCTTAACACAGCTATCATGACATCAGGAGACTTCGGATGGGGACCTTTAGGTACCTAAAGTATTCCTTTGAATTCTTACACAGAGTATTCGGAGTTCTCCCAGGTGCAACAAGTGAGAAGTGCACTGCAGCTATCTGAGATGTGAGCAGGCTGCTCGTTTGCATTATGTCAGTCTCAGAGAGGTGTGAGATGAGACAACTTCAGGTTAAGGAGAAGAGCCTGCTCTCCCTCACTGCAATATAAACTTTGAATAACAACCCCATGGCTAAATTAATTAGATAAAATAGACCTATCCTGTCACACAGTGCAAGTTCCTGGTGCTGTTCCTCTTCAACAACCATCATGCCTAGGTTACTCAAGTCATGTGTAGCCAATTTGCAAATGCCAAGGCTGCTACTAAATGCTTAGAATTTCACTCGAATGTGCACCAATGAATATATTCAATTCAAATATTTATCTTGGCATGGTTTGTAATGATAAAATTAAATAAGATGTGATATTAACAAAAAATCCTACATCTCAAATCCTATAAACATGTTTCAGTCAGGAAATATTAGTAAACCGAATACTTATCTTGGAGGAATTTATTGCTGTATAACTGAAATCCTAAATGCCTGACTCTTTTTATCAAACCAAATTTTCAATGTTCTCTACTTTTAACTGACCATAAATTCTATGGGTTTCAGTGGGATAAATTCTATTTGGCAAGTACTTTTTGAATTCTGATTTTAATTGTATTGTATCAGTCCCTTAAGGAGACACTTAATCATGATTTCAGATTGAGAAATAGAGTGACTAGTCTTAACAATGCCCTTATGACATACTGAAGCCACTGCAGCATAAGAGAAATGAATATACTACTCTTCAAGACTTCGTAAGCCCTGAGATTTTTTTTATCAGGAACATCAATTTAGGATGCCAGAGAAAGAAATGAAAGCAAACATGAAAATGCCATCAAACGGGCTTGCTCCAAAGCGTGATGGAGTCAGCAGGAATCTCTCAGTATACTGCACTCTATCTTGGACTAAGCCCTAAATCAAAATTCACATCTTTCCAAGATCTATGACAAAATGGTGACAACAGCAAGTGGGAAAGCCTATGAAGCAGTGTCATGGTTTGAACGACAGGTGTCTGCTAAGGAAGGCAGGAGCCTCCCTTGGAATGAAAAATGTAAACCCCCTCCATCCAAATTATTATAACTTTTGGAATTAAGGGGCTCTCACGCAAAGATATGAGAATAGGAATAACAATTCTTTATTAAGGGAACTAAAATAAACAATAAAACAAAACCACATGCAGTATTAAAAAGGAGAAAAACAAATAAACAAACAAACCCCACTGACAGAGTCAGGCTCCAACCTGTCCCCCTGTGTGTCAGGGTGTTGGTGGCAGTGCCATTCCATGGTGGCTGCAGTCCCAGTGGCAGATGTGGCTCTGGTGAAGTGGCGCTCCTGGAGAAAAGTGGAGTTTTTCACTGAAGGTCCAGTGGTGATAGATGGGCCTGGTCTTCCTCTGAGAATCCAGTGGAAAAGGCTGCCTTGGTGTTCCAAATCCCAGATTTTTATCCAGGTAGGAACACTTGGCTCCTCCCCCTGGCCAGACCATTTCCCAGTGGGATGATGGAATTCTATCAGTGACATTCAATGGCCCATGAGCAGAAGATCTCTCCCTGGAGGGAGGCTGGGTTGTGGAAGAGATGAGAAAACTGCCCCAGCAGGTTTATTGACAGCTGGCCATGGACAGACAATTACACCCCCACACCCCAGTTTCATCAGATGGTGATAGAATACAGAGTTTGGGTTACATTTTGCACTGCAACCCATGACAAGCAGTCATTAATAGAAAAGAAAGTTAAAATTATTTAGTATTGTGAGTTATTTCTAAATAGTTCCTGAAAATCTACACCTTTTCCATCACAGTAAGGACACCTGATCCCACTTAGGAAAAGAAGTGAATATATATCGTATTTCAGACTTTGGGATGTTTCCTTTTTCAGTTCAACCATGTTTGCTGTCTGATGTAACTTCTACCCAGCGCAGAGAACACCGCTGCTATGTGTTATTTTCTGGATATTTTGGATGTCAGATTCCGACAGCTTTAGGAGATTCATCAGTTTTGTAGGGTCTGCAAAAGCTGCCCTAAATGTCCAGAAAAACAATAGGTAGAAAACAGGTAAGAAAAGCCAAGGGGAGCAATCTCCTTATCCTTCCACATAAAACAAAGGGAGTTTTTTCTGTCAAACTTCCTGGAAATAATTTTGTGGCATCCATCCTTACAGTTATATTTGAGTGACCCTTTGAAGTAGAAAAAGCCCACAGGAACTCATAATTCTCATAGCTTAATCAGGAAGAAAAGCTGGATCTTTCATCTTTAAAGCTTTGAGACATCCATGAAATCAGTCAAATTTTCCAAGCAGTTCAACTCTTCGTGAATTTCAACTATGAAAGAAAAACATGGAGCTTTTTCCTTCAACAGAGGAGTGAGAATAAACTTTTTTTCTTAGTGTCCCTGCATAACTCTGAGGGACTTTTCTGTAAGTAGCTGCACCAGCATAAAGAGTTATGGAAAATAAATCAGATGAGAATCCTGAGTTTATCACTGCTGTGCACTTAGGAATGCATTTTTGTATGACTTATGCATGAATGTGTAAGTCTATGGAACCTGATAAGATGGCCGAGAGTCCTGAAGAAATCAGTTGATGTAGTTGCCAAGCCACTCATGATGATATTTGAAAAATCACAACAGTCACGTAAAGTTCCTGGTGACTGGAGAAATGGAAACATGCCACCCATTTTTAAAATGGATAAAAAGGAGAATTCTGGGGGCTACTCCATGCCTGAGAAAATTATGGAACAGATCCTCCTAGAAGTTATGCTTCCACATGGACAGGGAAGTGATCCAGGACTGCTTCACCAAGAGCACATCTGCCCTGAAGGTGAGGGATGGACCATGTCTCCTCCTGTGAGGAAAGGCTGAGAGACTGGTTCAGTCTGGAGAAGGCTCCAGGGAGACCTCACTGCAGCCCTTCAGCACTTAAAATGGGCTTCTACAAAAGATGGGAAGAGACTTTTTTAGCAGGGGAATAGTCTGTAATAGGACAAGGGGGAATGGTTTTAAACCAAAAGAGAGTAGCTTTAGACTGGGCCTAAGGAAGAAATTTCTTACACTGAGGATGGCATGGCACTGGAACAGATTGCCCAGAGAGGTATGGGATGCCCCATTCCTGGAATAGGTGAGGCTGGATGGGACTCTGAGCAATCTGATCTTGTTGAAGAGGTCCCTGCTCACTGCAGGGGAATTGGAACAAATGACCTTTAAATGTCCCTTCTAACACAAAGCATTCTGTGATTCTGTGAATTTAATTTAACTTCCCATGGACAGACATTGGGGCAGAACAATAAGAAGTAAAACAAAGCCCAGAGCAAGACAGCTCTAAATAAATATTTCAAAGAGAACAACTGATGAAAAATTAACTGATAAATATCTATATTTAAAGCTGTGTTAAAAAAAAAAAAAAAAAAGAAGAAGAAGAAAAATTAAGAATGCACTCTGGAAATTTTAGGATTTTTAAACCTATAGAGTTATCAACAGCCAAACTTGCAACCCCACCAGGTTGAAAAGGAGATTTTTTAAAATTTTTTTTTTAAAGAACTAGGATTCAAACTTAAACTAATAAAGTCTATCCTTCCACTTATGGACACTGTAGGTGTTAGCATTTATTTGTCCAATGGAAAACTACAGATTAGGTAACCTAAAATACCAGTTAGTAATTCTAAATCATAGTACTCTATTTCTTTGTGTGCACTATGACTACATTGATGCACAGCCTTTGTCATGGTAGTTATTCTCTACAGCTCAATAATCAAGGATTTAATATTCAATAAGTAATATCATACTAGTAGCAATTAAACTCTGATGTTTTAATAATGGTAAGCATGATAAACAAAGAGATATAAGGTTTATTGAAAGAGTTTGTTTTCTTTTGTGGTTTTCTTGTTGTCATTTTTTACTAGACCAGCTGAGTTGTTGGCTGAAGAAAACAAACTTTCAATCACACTAGGCTTTATTTTAAACGCTTTCTTTCACAGCAGAGTTACATTTCTAATGCCACTAATAGATGTAAAGGGAGAGCAGCAAAGCTTTTAGAAATGTGTATGTATGTATGTGTATAAATGCAGACATGTGTCAGTGCGTAAATGTAGATCTGTTTGAGAAGGAAGATGTTAAAGCTGTGGAGTAAACAGAATATATGTGTCTCTTGACTGTGGAGCAAAGCTCTGTGACTTTGTCCCATTTGGTAGCAAAGCAGACACCAATCAGCTACTAAGGGATTCAGCAGCTCAGTTTTGCATAGAAATATACATATGCAAATATTCCTGGGTCTAGAAGCAACATAATGCAGAACCACTTTATTGAATCATATTTTAAAGTTGAATTAAACATCCATGGCCCACCAGGAGATTCTGGCAGTCAGAAATTGAAGCACATCTCTCACCATCAGCTGGGATGCAAGGAGGAACCCTAAAGAAGACAGCTATAAAATGTGGGGTTTTTTGAGAACAAAACCATGTAAAATCCCAATCTCAAATTAGGACCAGAATTTTTCTATCTTTTTTCTGTGCAAAGGGAAGATTTTTATTTAAAACAGCTGTCATCAAAGGCTAAGTGACTAAGTTCATACACTGCTCATTTGTTCTACACAGCCATTCACCTTTCCCTTCATCTCTTTTAGAAAATTGAACCTTTTAAAGGAGAAACCTCTCTGGTAAGTCAATCTCTCTATAATCAGAGAATCAAGCTCAGCAGAACGGTAAATCTGTACTCAGAGGTCAGAAATTAAGATTTCAACTTTATAGCTCCCTCATCATCCAAACCTGTGGTCAGGGAATTATGAGTGTCCCCCAGGTCTCTCATAAGCTGCTTTCTCCTGCTATTTCTGCACTTCCCATATTTCTACCCTAGAATGTAGTACAGCATAACAACTTCCACAATGCAGCAAAATATTGTTCAAACCAGAGTGCTTTAAATCTTCAGTTTCATTTTTTATCTGGACATCTCATGTAAAGCATCTGTGTCAAAAGTGCTGCAGATCATCTGTTTCCATTAAAATCACCAGTCAATTGCACAAATTCTGTGTAAACCTTACTTGCATAAATTGAAACCTAAAAGAAAAGTTTAACCTAATTTCTATAATTGTAAAAGTCCAGGTGTAGTTTCTGCCCTCCCTCTGAAGGCAAGGAAAGATCAACTTATAGATTTCATTACTTCTGCATTCTTGAGGATATGCCCTAGAATCAGATGTTCTACTCAGAGCGCTCAAATTCAGCCTGCATTCCTCAACCCTGCTGTGCAAGCCAAAATGCACTGACATCTACAAGAAATTTTCCTAAGCAGCTGGTGACAAACAGCTTTCTAATAGAAAAATGCCCCTAAAAATAAATATGCTGCATCTCTAGATTCAAAAGTATATATAGGCGCTTATACAAAGAACAGAAGATCTCTAACCTTTGGTCCCAGAAAACCTTCTACATCTCACAAACACAGGGATATCCTAGTTTTTGTAAATTTATCTTTCAGTCACTGTCTTCATTCACTGAAATGAATTTACACAAACTGTCCTTAAATACTGAGCTGTCTTTCTATTCTATAGTGAAGAAGCTCTTAATGATTTAAGAATCCTTTTGATTAAGCAGTGATATAATTTTAATTGCTTCCCCACCATGGTCCCTCCATTAATTCTTAGGAGGTAACATACAAAAGGGTGTCTGGTCTCTGGTCCTTGCTTTATCTCCTACTTGTTCATCCTAAAAGCTTCTTTTGATTGAGTGAGGAAAAAAATCAGGCAGGCAAACATGTACACATAGCTGCACGCAGTCTGACTTCCTCCACAGCACATTGCTTATACACAAGTGAGATAAAAATTACTTCTAAGTAATTACTTTCTAAGATGAAGAGCACTTTTCATCTTGAGACCCCATTTTCTATCACATAGAACTTTCCAAAAATATGTTCCTTTTGAGATATATGTGATTTCAACACTAGCAATGCCAGCTAAAGTGGGAACTTTGAAAGAAATGTTAAGCTCAATCAGTTCGATCATTAAAGTTATGCAAATGGAAAAACACATTCCTTCCTTTAAAACTTTGCTACATTTTAGTTGCAATCATAAGATTCAAGAAGTGAGGATGGCGTTTAAATGTCACAAACTTAACAGCATCTTAGCACAGTCCCAGCTGTGGTCAGTAGTAGAGCTGCTCCAACAGGAACCTGATTTTACTTCACACAGCAACTGAGAACTGGCTTAAGTTTAAACGTGAAGCTGTAGAGATTACTTGTCTGTGGGAGCAGGCAGCAGATTTCACTGCATACTACCAGCTCAGGAAGTTCTGAGGCAAACTGTACTAACCTAAACCAGTGCTAGTGAGACAGCCTTGTACTGCACATCACATGATGTCACTGTCAGTATGTAATAGCACAGAAACCCCTCAGGAAGTGCTCAGCACCTGTGCTGGAAGACATCCCCCCTAAAGCCAGCAGAAGCATTCCTGCTTAAGCAGAGTACTTCCCTGAGTTATGGCATGGAGGATTCCTTCCCCGTGACATTCCAGGCCTTTACTTACTGAAGCAAAAAGATTTTTAATTAGAAATTATTTTCTTCATTAAAAGCCAGTAAGATAAGGGGAGTCTCCGTTTGATGAAATACATTCCTCTTGTCCTATCGTCTTTCTTATTCCAAAGAGATTTTTAGTTTGGCAGTTACTGTGTCTACTTTATTTTTAAAAACCAACATGAGCAAACAAAAACAACAGAAAAAAAATGTTTTGAATTAATTATAAACAGGAAAAGTCTGAATAACATATTTTTGAAATCATTGCTCCAACATATGACCTATGGCTGTGCAGTAATTTAGCCTCATGTTTTATACTGAGCCTATTGAATTAAAGAGATCTTTCTTATTAATATAGAATATTCTATAATCTTATTATCAAGCTCCTATGAAGTTTGCAATGGTCCTGTAAATCAGCTAGAAGTCAGATCTACTGTAAGAGCCAAAAATTGACATGCCTACACAATCTGAATTACCTATTAGCTCACAAGTGGCCATGCTCACTATTTTTATAAAATAACAGGAGACGTAGATTACTCAATTTTAAATGTAAATTCCTCATCTCTCTGAGATTCCTGAGACATATTGAGAAGAGAAATCTATGGCCAAGGTAGCTGAAGGCCAAAACCAACCAGTAAGATAGAGATTTTATTTTTTTTTTATTTCATTTTTTTTGCTTTTTTTAAGAACAGATTAAAATTGCGAGCAAGAGAAACTGCAATCTCTTTCCTTTTTTTCCTGAAGGTATGCAGGTCACCTTTTATGTTAAAATACTGTAAAATAGACTCAGGTATAAAGAGCTTGCATTTTTATTCTAATTTGTTTTCCTTCAGGTTCAGAATTACCAGCATAGAAAATTGCTCTAATTGCAATGCTTTGCATACAAATAGTGATTATAGCTTAGTGGATTGTTAGGACACGACACTGCACAACTTATTAGATCAAACTGAGTGAAGCCTACTCCATACCAATTTTTAAAATGTAGACAAAGCAAGTTAAGCTCTCTCAGAAAATCTAAATATTTATGACCCAAAAATTATGGGTGTCAACCTGCCAGGCACATTACGTGATCCCTGATTCAGAACTATGAAATAATCATAGGGAAAAGCTTCCACAATATAGGATGTCATTAAAACCCAATAGCAGCAAAATCAATTTTAATTAGATCCCAAGAAATGAATATGTAGAGACCAAAAGTCTTTCTTCAATATATTAGTATATTTTTTTTATTTGGTTGGTTTTATGGAATTCATCAAAGGGATGTTGAGTGTCTGAAAAGGTGCACATGAAAGCACTGAGTTAGTGAATTGCATACAGAGATATTTCTACATTTCCAGATGTTGATTTTTATTCTGGTGAATACTCTCATAGAGAATGCAAATATCTGGAGGACAGCACAGCTCTCTAAGGCTCAAGTATCTCAACCTACACCTTATGACCAAATTCTAGTTGTCCATAAGAAAACAAAGTCAGGCACTTCATATACTAGAAATAACAATTTCTTAGCTTTTAACTTAGGTTCTAGTTACAGTGTATATATACTGGATTTTGCAGATTAGTAGTATTATAGCAGAAATTACCTGAGTTCTGGCCCATTATTTAAATCCAAGCACCATTTTTTGAAAACTAAATTACGGTGTATGTTTCCTAAAGTGCAGATTACAAACCTAGCTACTGGAAAAGATTTTAATGGGAATGTTTGGGAGTTTTTCTCTGAAGTTTAAATGTCATGTTTATAGCAAAAAAAAGCTCTTCTGTTGTTGTATGCCACTAATGACAAGATAATGGATTAGGTCAGGGAGAGTCAGTGTATGGAGGAGTGGGTGAGGCAATGAGACAAGTAATCTCTTCCACCACCTTTGCATTTCTTAGATTCTGCAAAGCAGTTTAATCTGAAATACTTCCTAGTTTGTAGACTACAGTTATTACATGCTTCTTTCATATACTGTTATCTCCACTTGTTATTAATTCCTGACAGTAATAAAAGACTCCAGGAAGTTAACACAAAAAGCTTGAAGCAAGATTCAGCTGAAAATGACCTTAAATATTTTCCAATAGTCACACCTTTTCTGCCAAGCTCTGTTTCATCACACAGCTGCAGTCTGGATGCTCTTGTGAACTACTCATACTACACATCTAGCTCAAGGCAAGGAAGCCTGCTTATTTAACATTTTGGTGTCTGTACAACTCATGGAAAACTCAGGTTACCAATAGCATTGTAGTATGCATACTGTATTTTAAGGAAAGGTGGAAATACGTGAATGGAACTACTGCATTTTGGCACAGGTAATGTTTTGGTTTAAAAAAACCCCAGAAACAAACAACAAAAAAAACCAACCCCAAACTGTAACTTTCTCTCACCATTTGGTAAAAAATGTAAAAATGTAAAGTACCTATAAAAATTATGTAAAAAATATAGAGTACCTGTAAAAATTATTGGAACTGTAATATCTAGTCAACCAAATCTCAGCCCTCAAATGAGTTAAATCAGTCTTTCTGCACTGATTGTATGACATACTAACCCTAAAAGCAGTGCTGCTGCCAAATACATCACGTGTGCCCTGAGGAATGCAACTGAAACAAAAGACAAATGAAACTGTAACTTTTTGAGGACAAGAATAGATTTTATAATTAATATTTGTTAAAATATTATTTGTTTGTGAATGCAGGTCAGCTGATTTATTTTTTTTTTAAAGAAGAAGTAGATTTGTGGATTAATCAGGATTTCAGGATACTCTGTACCAATGACATGGGAAACCTCCTCATCAAAGCTCACAGGTAGGCTATTAATGTGCCCACAGAATATGATGTGAATGTGTCCACACAGCTAAAAGATAGACTCAGCAGACCAAGACCCTCCTGTTAGCAGAGGGAGGTTTTAGCTATTTAAGAGGGTGAACAATCAGTAGGAAACAAAAATTAAATGAAAGCATCCTAATGATAGAAGAATACTCTGAAATACAGTAGCCAATATTACACAATTGATCTGTTGGCTTGCACAGTAGACTGATACTCTAAAATAAAACTACATATGTAGGACAACAAGAATTTGATGACAGATTTTGAGTTTCCTTACTTTTATAGTTTACTTTTGACACAGTGTAGCTAAATTTCTGAATAACATTTCTTTTTTTTTTTTTTTTTTTTTTTTTAATTTAACCTCATGCTGACAACCCACTGGTGATGGTGGTGAATGAGAGCTGTTTCTTTGGGAAACAGCACAATTGAAAAATAGGGCTGCAGAAACTCTTTTCTATGGCCTAATATGAGTTTGGAAAAATCCAGATGAGGTGCCTTTCCTAGTAACATGCAAAAGTCAGTCTAGTAAGTGGTAGCATCAAATGGCAGAACATAGAAATGTTTGTCCCAATACATACTCCTTGAGGAGCTTTAGTGGGGTTCACATCAGCAATTCTGTCACAGACATATAGAGTATAACTGCAGGGTTGTTTGTAGAATAATTCCAGGGCTGGGCAGTGACTAGAATGTAACATGGAAACAGTTTTCTTGATTTCATTGTAATTGGTCCCAGGCTTAGAATAAAACTCAAGCTTATGTACTTAATTTACCTAATTGCCTTGCTGTATGAGGCCTCTGTACTTAAATTGTTAGCATATCATCCTGACAGGCTGTAAACTATAGCTTTATATCAGCAAATAAATGTAAAAGTATTGATGTACAGTCTGCCACTGCGGGACACTGTGTAATTTACACATCCATTATGCAGCCACAAACCCATAGATCCATATCTTCCTGAGCATTCTATCCAAGCTGTCTAGATTTTAGCCAGTGCTACGCATTTATTCTTAAATCACTTATGCTAGCATTGTTTTAACACACTAAGAAGACATGCTTGACAGAGCAATACTAAAGTCATCTAAGTGTATCTGATATCCAGGCTGCATCTAACACTTAAGGAATTTGTTTGGCAGAAGTTTATTCTTAAGAAGGCATTTACTGTTTTCCCCCCTTTCCCTCTCTTTTCCCCTTTTCCTTTCCATATTTTTTGGTTTGGTTAAGAGGTTCTGCAGCGTGTGCTACAGAACAGAATAATTACTTTCTAGGACACTTGGTGGATACAGTCCAACCAAGAATCATTCATGGAGTTTGTTTAACCATTTTGCAATAGATGAACAAATGTAAAAATCTGTGGCTCTTTGATTGAGAAGCTGTCGCCTAATCATTGTGTGTCTGCAATCACACATCCCTAAGATGTTCCACTCAGAATTTACCCTCTTCCCCCTTCAATGTCACTCCTACTCTTAAAACAGGCTTTTAACAGAAAGTCTCAAATGAAGAAGTGAATGGAAGCGAATTCAGACAATAAATAAACAAACAGGATAACCTGGAATAATCATTATTTGTCCTGAAGAGAATGAAAGTTTCATTGACTTTGAATTAAAATTGGAAAATAAATTCCATTCTAAAGAAGGAGTTAGTTCTAATACAGTATAATTTCATTCTTTGGTAAAGTGTAGTGGTTTTGGTTTGCCAATCTGAGATTTCCCAACCAAGAGCAAAGCAGGCTCAAACTTTGAAAGGTATAAAGAAAATTTATTAACAGAACTAAAAGAATAATAAAAATCAGAATAAAACCTTCAGAATGCTCCTCGCCCCTTCCTCCACATCTTCTTTCCTTCCCACTGACAACATACAGAAACAACACACAGAATTTTCAGTCAGTTTTCCACCTCTAATATAGTCTTTCTTCTGTTCACTTAGGGAGCAGAGCATCTCTTGCTGCTATGGAAAATTCCCCCACAAGAAAATAATTCTCTCATGGCTTCAATCTCCACAAACAGCAGCCACCCAGAAATCCACATTCCTGAAGCTCCTCCCATGTTCACCACCCTCTCACAGCTGTGCCTCTGGGTCATATTGAGGTATGGGGGTTTTATTTTAAGGATAAACTGTTCAAAAAGCAAAGGTGCTCTTCATCTTCTCTCAGGGCAAAAGAGGTCCTCATCACTCATTTCTCTCTGCTCAAATTTCTCATGGGATCACAGTCACCCCAACATTTACCCACTGCAGCACTGAACTCCTTTGCTCAGGTACACAACCTGAACTCTGCATTTCCCCCATACCTCTCCATGGTTTAAAGGGAAAACCACACTATACTAGAGTCCATCACCATAGCTTACAAGAGAATTTCAGCCCGAAAAAAAACCCCAAGGCAACTCCTCATCTTCCTTTCATCTGGGACATTACTCCTTCTTGACTGACCTTAGTACCTTCATGTTGGGTCTTTACGTATCTTCACTCCGTCCCTTTCTCTCACTCAAGAGAGGGTGCACTAGAAAGTAATATCCCCAAAATTCTCATTTTAAAATGAACTCTGTATTATTAAATGTATTATTAAATGTAAAATTCTCATCTTTGTGCAGCCACAAAGGTGTGTCCTGGTTTAGGGCAAATTTGGGAAGAAACTCCTGAGTGGATTTTTTCTAGAAAGCAAATCTAAATGGCCCCTCCTCCAACTGGTTCGGGGAAAGAAGATTTCCTTGGAGGAAAGTGGAAAAAAAATTGTTTATTTAACAATCAAAGCACTTCTCAGTACAACAAATGAGTAATATTAAACAACAAAACCTCTCACCACTCCGAAGAGATGATGAATTCAGGAAGTCTCTCCCCTGGGCTGTAGCTTGGCTCATTCCCTTGCTGTCAGTCCCTCTCTCACTGGGAAATGCCAGGCCCAGGCCAGGCCCGGTGGGTCACGGCTCTGAGCTCCTGGGGCTCTTTTGGGTTTTCAGTCCAAAGCAGGTTCAAACAGTTCCAAGGAAAAGGAAGAAAAACCGCAGTCCAGAGATCTTCTCTGCTTCAGCTAGCCAAAAAACTAACAAAAAGC
This sequence comes from Certhia americana, assembly GCA_018697195.1. Taxonomy (NCBI): domain Eukaryota; kingdom Metazoa; phylum Chordata; class Aves; order Passeriformes; family Certhiidae; genus Certhia; species Certhia americana. Next base: position 25,604,848 of record CM031862.1, on the reverse strand, counting down.
AAAGGAAAGCTCTGTCCCACCGTCTGCACTGCAGACAACACAGGCTGTGTGTGAAGGAAAGCTGAAAACTCTTATCTTTATGTTTTGAAAACAACTACCTCAGACATTCCACCACTTCTCCTTCACTTTTAGATCTAGTTTTAAAAGTGCGAAACTTATTTCTGAGCTAAACAGATGAATGGGGATACAATTCAGCATCAACTTAGGACAGGTGTATCCACCCTTTTCATTGGTTTAATCATGTGTTAATATTAAAAATTGGCCAATAAAGGCCAAACCAGGACATTAGGCTTTTTACTTCCAGGGCTGCTAATAGATTCCCTGCAGTGGCTCTGCAACAGTCACTGCCCAGCTTTGGCTTTGAGATTTTCTGTCTCCAGGCAACTTCATTAACATGGCCACATAAGCCAACCCATGGCTTGATGTCCTCCACAGCGCTTGACCCACGGGCAGAAATATTGCAGAATTCAGTTTACAGTTAAGTTCTCTGACAGCTTCCACAATTCTTGCATCCCTGAGGCTTGCTGCATTGAAAGGGCAATGCCTCATTGCTCCTGGGCTGTCCTGGCAATAGAGTGGTAAGCAGGGCCAGGACAGGGCTGGTGCCCTTGAACCCAGCACTGGTGGGGCCACAGCTCAAATCTTCTCTTCAGCTTTGGGCCTCTCACTACAGAGGGGACAATGAAGCTGAAGAGGAAAAAAAAAAGAAAAAAAAGGAGGCTCAGGGGTCACCTTGTCACTCTCTTCAATTCCCTGAAAGGAAGCCCAGGTGGGGATTGGTCTTGCAGATAACAAGCAACAGAACAAAGGAAAATGGCCTTAAGTAATGCCAGGGGACATTTAGATTGGATATTAGAAAAAGATTCTTCACTGAAAGAGTGCTCAGGCATTGAACAGGCTGCTCAGGGAGTTGGTGGAGTCACCATGTAGACATGGTACTTTGAGATATGGTTTAGTGGTGAACTCAGGGGTGTAAGGTTAATGATTGGATCAAGGATCTTCTATGTCTCTGACTTCCATTTTGTGTGCAAGGTCAAGAAGGCCTCAAGGTGAAACAGTAGTGCACACAAATTTCTTCTGCCCAATCAATTGTCTATCTTGGCTAGACCTTCAGGGTTTTCTTTAACAAGAATAATTATTGAGAGTTTATTTACTAGAACAATATTGGAACCTTTTGTAAGACATTGCCCTCCAGTCACCGTATGAATCAGAATAACATTATAACATTATTGCAGCTAATAAAATATATTACTGCATTTCCTAAGATTCACAAGATTCATAGAAAATTAGGACTCATTCAGTGGGGTTTTCTTTTTCTTTTTTTTTTTTTTTCTTTTTTTTTTTTTCTTTACACTTCCTATGCTTATTTTCAGGATTATAATTTGGGAACCTCTTGAATAGTATTCTTGCTTGATCATAGAAAGGACAGCAATAGTCTAAATCCATGTGTAATTGTCTTTTTCAGAAAAATGAGATGTGAGAGTGAACATAATTTCAGTATCATTTCAACGGGACAGGATTCAGCCTTAAATGTTCTAGTCACTAATTTCTGCTTTGATGATATGATTGTTACCTAAATGTAGGAGAAAGCAACAGAATTTTTATACAACGTGGGTGTTTTCACCTGCCACATGTAAGAAAAAAAAAAAGCCCACAGTTTGAAGCACATCAGAGTAGCAATGGTAATTAGGTATTGGCATATCATCCAAGAAAGAAAATTAAAAAAAAAGAGCTTGAAAAAGGATACAGCTTAATAACTGTTTAGTATCCTCGAGCTACACAAAAGGTTCTCAAAGGGAAGTGTAAACTGTGAATGATGAACACTTGTGATTCTTACAAGGGATAACCAGTAAGAAACACAGGGAATAAGAACAAATTATCCCATTTAAGTCTGTGTAAGGAATATGATCACACATCTGCAGGCAGGCCTTCAAGCAGTCAGATAGTTTTCCACAAATGTCAACTGCCATATCACACATGGCACCTTCCTGTAGAAGTTATGGCTGTTAGTCTCATCTAAAATATACCTGCAGTGACAGCATCTATCAGGAAATTTGTACAGAAGTGAGACAATATTGCTTTCTGAATCCATTTAAGACTGCAAAACATTCTGGACCAAATTTTTCATTGAAAGTCCTTTACTATTCTAAATTTTTTGCAAGCAGTCTTTCATATGTTTTATAGCCAATGCTTCCAAAACATAATGCAACCATGTTACTAATTATGATCAGAAGCAGTACAGCACTCCAGGCAGATAAAATGCTGCTAAAATCTTAGAAGACTGCGGCAACCACATGCATTTATATATTTGGTTTCTGAAATGAACTGACAGTTCGGCTGACAGAAAATCAGGGTTCATCAAATCAGAATACACGTATGTTCACCTGGAAATCTGAAAAGATCAAAAACAGGTTTAGAACAGTTTGTGCAGCTGACATTGTCTTGTGTCCATGAGAGTCAACGACAAACACTGACAGTGTCAGCTGAGCACAGCTTAGACCAGCACTTAGACCAGCAGGCTTCTGCTTGTTCCTATTCTTAGAGCCAGCTGCTCTGAGCTGCTACCTCACTTGCAGCCATGTAGATATTTTTGGAGTCTGGAATTTCCAGCCTTTTAGTTTCTGTGTTCAAGTACAACCTCCCAGACAAGCTCGCCCTACAATTCTAATTGGACCTGGAAGAAAATGTAAAGATTTGAGCATTTGTTTGAAATTGGAAGCCAACCAAATTTTTGAAAGCTTTCTTAAAATGGAATAGCTTTTTTTTCCATTTCAGATTGAAATGCTGGATGACATGTTAAAGAGAAATATTGAATTGGCCCTCTTGAGCACAATTTTTTATTCATTAGGGGCTTTTCCCCTTGTTCAACAAAATTGATTTGCAGATTGGGATATTACATAAGTATATTTCATATATGGATAAAATTGCTCTTTGCTTCCCTCTCCTTGATATTTCTCCGTACGAAGATACAGGGAGTTCGCATTTTGCAGCTGAACTACGTTACAACAACACAGATGGAACTTTAGATGTAAAGCCATATTTTTAGCCAAAGCACAGTTGAAACGATGTCATCTGATGCAGTTAGAGACATATAGAGAGGCGCTTGCTGTAATACACATTTATCACTTTTAGTGAATGGCTGATGCACAGCACCCTGTGTACCCTCTCCTTCAGAAGGGCAATAATTTAAAATACACTTTTTTCCTTGAACAGGAAAGAATGAAATATTTTATTCCCATATGTGGCCTGATACTTGTGCTTCATTTGGCTAACACTCAAGCTGCTCCTGCAGTTTTCCCTCTGTGGGTACTTGTCTGAAAACTGATCTGTGCATGGGCACTTGTGTAAAAACCCGAGAGTGAGACCTTTGGTCATTTGCCTCAGAGAAAGCAGATACTCATTGTAAGAATTGTGAAATTCCACCACCAGAGTACAGGTGTGAATTTCCATACATTTGCAACTGTCAAAGGGAATGCTCAATGTCTTCATGGAAACATGATCATTTCCAACAGCAAAACCCCCTCATTTCATGAAGGATCTGAGCTGGAATCAGAACCTTTTACCTTTACCATGAAGTGTTGCTGTGATGTTTCTCAGGTATGAGAGGTTTTATTATTTCTGGCTTATTGCAGATCTGATCCTAAAAGTCAGGGAAAACAATCTTATTGAAATAGGAATTTCAAAGCACTGGAAGCATTCAGAATTTAAAAGAACTCAGAAAAGCAGAGGGTTTAGTGCAGTTCTCTGATATTCGTAGTTCTCAATTCTTGAACTTTGATGTCCCATACAGACACATCAGTGAAGTGCTGGACAAAACTTTCTGGAAGGATAAATATACACTCCTCCAACAATTTCTTCAAGTAATAGCTTGCAAATATATATAAGGGCAGCAACAGCCCTTTGTCAATGTAGTTGTCACTGGTTTTAGAAGATGAAGAAGCTGTTGGAAGCATCACTTCAGCATGTCCTTCTCCGTTACAGAATATTACTGTTACAGCTCTTTGAAGAGCAAAGGAAAATCTAAAAAATCTTTAAAATGTTCTAGGCCTTGGAGGTTCTTGAAAAATGCTGAGTTTTGTAGTGCTTTATATTTCTGGTAAACAGGATTCAGATCTTGGCAACAGGTTAGGCATCACTATTCTCAGTAAAAAAGATAAAGAGAGAATAAGCCAAGGAGAGAGCACAGGAAGGAACAGCTTCCTAGAAAGCCCTTTGCTGTTAGTAAGGAAATAAAAGATGCCATGGAATGGCCAAAGGACTACTGCTTTTAACCTTAAGGACAATAAGCAGCCATCACAAGCCAGCCAGTGTTTTCTGAGGCATTTCACCTTTAGAGAGGAGAACATGAATTTCTTTTCTCTGCAAAGTTTCATACTTCACAGTAAGAAGTCTCCAATAGTATTTTATAAACTGTTAAAGCAGAGAAAAGTCAGAAACAGCTTTTTGAAGGCTGTTTTTCTTGCCTTCCTCCCCAGTGGGAAAAAAATGAGCAGATAGCAGCCACACGAGACTGGAGTGTGGGTGGATGGACAGGGTACAGAATGTTAGATTACTCAGCAGTTTAGTTGGCTCTGATATATGACTACATCTTGAGTCCTTGAATTTAATTCATCTCAGAAAAGCGAAAAAGTTAATTATTGAATAAATGATAGAGCCCCACCTACTGTTGTTTTATTGCATACATTTCTAGATAGACACACACACCCTTCATGCAAATGCAATTCATTAGTGCATGCATGAGCTTTTCTATTACAGGAGCCCTAATTATGGATTACAATCCCACCATGGGTATGTTTTGCATACACACATGACTGCGGACTTTGCAGTTAAAATCTAGAAATACAGGTGGATTTCTCTCCATCACTCGTGTAAGTCAGGCTTTCCTGCTTTTCATGAGCACACACACATACCAAAACTTCCCCAGAGAAAGACTAAAATTTTTCAAAAAGCTTTGAAAATCTTTTAGTCAGCAGTTGACAGGATAATGGCCCATTTCGTTAACAACACTGGTATTGGGGATCACTGAGGTTCTCTCAGCTATTACCATCTTTACCAGATTATCTGGCATATTTTCCACACAGACTCTCTCTGCTCATGTGTAAAGCAAATGAAGTATCCCAGAAATATGAAGGGGCACAAATTTTGTTATTCAAATAGGAAAGTTTAAGTGCAATGTGCATGAAAGATAAGGGTTGCATTATTCTCATTTTAAGGAAATCAAACCACAGGACACTGAGAGTGAGGGAAGTGCCATCCAGACATTAAATGTCTTGTCCAGACCACCACTTCTTCAACACTTTCCCTGAACATAAATAATGCAGCACAGAAGTTGACTGTCAGCACACACAAGGCTTTAAAAAGGGCCTTTTTCACCTGTCTCCTTGTCATCACTGTACTTTTACTTCAGTTTCATGTGAACTAAAATTCCTATTGCAAAGGAAATTCTTAAAAGAACTTCTCTGAAATCCTGTGTCCAGGGTGGGAGGCTGTTGTGGTATTTTGAAAATACTGAAATCCATTCTTGTAAGCTGTAGGTAGTCATGAATTGGCATCACATTTTGCAGGTAACATCTTGTTTTTCAAATGTTACCAGTTACTACAAGTTCAGACTGGCGTGATTTTAATATAGCAGAATTGTGTCAAAACTACAAGGTAAAAAAGACCTCATGCAAGCAAAGTGAATTGAAATAAGTAATGAAATGTGGCAGCTGGAGAAAAGGAATGATTCATTTATCACATTGAGATTGGCACTGAGCTTCAAAACCCTGTTGTTAGCTGGCAGCAATTGTTCTGTTCTGTCAGATTAATAGGTGATAAGCCAAAAAAGTGGAAGGAAACCCTCCATATTACACGACACTTATCTCCACAATTTCATGGTAGTGTTTTTGAAAATAACTTTAAACAAAGCTCTCCAAAATTTCCAAACTCTCTCAGTGTCTTCATAAAACTAAATATAAATTAATTTTAGTTTTTAATTTGAGTATGAGATTCAAATGAAGTATACAAATTTCTCTAACCCCAGATTTTGCCACTTATTTTTTAAGCTGTAATATTTGCTGGCAGTAGCTGATATTGTTTTACTTGCCCCCCTCAAAAATATTAAAGCATTTGAAACTTGCCAAGTAAAGGATGTGGTCATAAGTATTGACTGTTTCTTGTATAAGCTATACAACATTTTTTATTACAAGACACTGAAATTATGAATATAATAGTCTTATACAATATGTCTAAACACTTCTAAACATGAATATTTATAAAATATAGTGTATAAAATCTAGTAAACACTGATAACTCACAAATGAGAGAGGACACCTTGTTCTTTGTACTACAAAGCACTCTAACCTCAAAATATATAAATTTTTTTCAAAGTAAAAACATATTGAGAAGAAGAGACAAGTTGTTTCTGGAATATTTGGAGCATATCCTTGAACAGCATGACATTATGCACAGACTAAAAGTCTAGCATTTCTAAGTTCTTCTATAGAAATGCGTTTTTTTAAGGATACATTTAAACCATCCACACAATGCATTTAAAGTTTGCTTGGTACTAGGACAGGAGTGCATTAAACAATCTCGTTTTTCCCTCAGGGACAAAGATGAAGCTGCAAAGATGTGGCAGCAAAAAATATTTTGCTAAGCACAAGTGCCAAAATCCAATGGCAAAAAAAGACAGGAACCTAAAATGGTTACAAACAATTTTAGCAAGTTAATATCAATACAGTCTATTGCTGTCCATAACAACAGGAAGCCAGACCATATTGTCTGTGGAGTTTCTGTAGTGCTGGATGAACTTATGACACATATTTCTTCTTATTAAATTGCTAAAATAACTTACTTGGGGAAAAAAAAAACCTTACGCTAAGTCTGATATTTAATGCAATAATTTGCTAAAGAGTTGAAAATTTAGGCAGCTGAATCACTCAGTATTAAAACTTGTCTCTGCTTTCTATATCTGCTTTTAAAACATAGCCCTACTCTGAACATAAAAGCTGTAAATCTTACTATCTCACCTGTGTTCCTACTCTGTCTTGTTCTCTAAAAGGACAAGGCTTCCTGAGAGGGATTATGTCTACAAGGCAGGAAATAAAGCATCGTTTGGAGTCAGGATGAACAGGACGTAGCCATGTCACAGGCACTTTCTGACTAAGTAAATGTGAAACAAAGAGATGTGAGTACACCTGCCACTAGTTTTGCATAATGCTCACAATTCTGTCCTTACAGATTACGTGCACACCAAACTGATGTCAAAATCTGCTGAAGCATGACTATTTTTTAAACTTCTGTATTACTAAGTGTACAATCCACATTGCCAGTTAGGACCTTGTGTGAATATCAATTTTCATATCAAATGGGAGTGTGAAGAATGAAATTTTCTCTAGACAGATCAAGTGACTGGGATTAAATTTGGAGGGCCAGACATTTGGAATAACTGTCGACTTTTCAGAATCCAGCAGCTTTACACCACTTGAGAATCTGGCCTAAGGTGTATATTAATCTGTTTGAAGTATTTCAACCATTCCAGTTGTATCTTCTAATAGCAGCTTTGAAAATGTGTTGCAGACCTAAAATTATGTTAATATTATGTGTATTTTTTTCTCTCATATAACAGATATAAGGAGAAAAGAATTTAGGAATATCTGAATTACTGAAACTCATATCCCTATCCTGATACTACCTTGTGGATTTCAAGAAGAAGGAAGCTTTCCAATAATACTCACATGGACTTCAACTTCAGGCACAGAAAAGAAGTTTTGACTATCACACATTCAGAGCAGTCAAATAATTTATCACAGCAAAGTGTGAAGTGTAATTGGAGACTACAAATGAAAGGGACAAAAGTTGGAGAGGCATGTATATTTACAGTTTATTTAGAATGAATTTTTTTTTTAGAAAATTAAAGCTAGTATATCTGTATCAATCTGATCCAGTTCATTCTCTGACTTATAAGATTTTGCTGCCATCTTAAAGTAGAATTGAGTCCTAAGAGCAAGGCAGCTTTAATGGTGTATGAGTTTTAAATAAAGCAAAGTAAGAGCATATCAGCATAGCTCAATGCTGCAGACTGTGGGAACAGATTTGTGGTTGTAGTTTTGTCTGCATCTTTATTTTCCCAGTATATCAGTGGCATCAGTGCAAAAGATTTCAGATTGACTTCACAAGCCTACATATTTTCCAAATCCACTAAGGAAGGCTGAAAACTCCCTGAGAGGCGTGAGAGCAACTAAAACCTCCAAAAAAACTGGAAAAAAATTTACCTCATCTCACCTCTGTCAGCAGGGTTGTTGTGTGCCAAAAAGAAAAAAAAAATTTGGGGAAGGCTTGATATTGACTGTTGTCACCACTTAATTAGAACTTCTTCCCCCTCTTCAAAAAGTAAAATTATTATGGAGATAATTATGACTACTCTGTCTCTCCACTAGCACAGATTTGACCATCATATGCCTGAGAAATAAATGGTTGACTCAAATGAAGGGGTTATGGCTGAAATAAAACTGACTTCCATGAAGCCTTCAGCTACTGCACACTTTCAGCCAGAACTGCTACACATTTGAAAATTTGCAACTCTCTGAAAACATGAATCTTAAAACTATCTTTTAATGAATCCAACCTTTTTTATAGCAACAGACATATTAACCTTGATGTTCTTGTCTATAATTTAACACATTATATATGGTTTACCAGAGTTCAGTTTCACATTCTCTGTGGAACTATCATGTTTTAATTAGTTGAACTCCTACGAAAGAACTGGATAGACTCTGTGTCTTAACCTTATATATATAAAAAAAATGCTCAGATTGCTATATTTGATATGAAAATGCTATTATAGGCTCAGGATGATTATTAAATCAAGGCAGACCTTCACAATTTAGCAGTCAGTATTTTTTCAAAGCATTAAAAATCTTACTTCACTGGTGTTATTTTTAAAAATTATGTACTTCCGTATTTTTTTTTTTTTTTTTTTTTTTTTTTTGGTATATCTTTTGCAGCTTCACAACTTTAACATTGCCTTTTCTCTCTTTGTAACCAGAAATTTATTATTTTATATTCTCCTCGGGACTACTAATACAGTAGGCATTCATTCCTACCTGAAGCACAGTTATGTTTTAAGAAAATCCAATATAAAAGGGAAAAAACAGGATAATATAAGGATTTGGATTTTCCTACTTTATGTTGAAAAAGTAAAACTTAGTCTTCTACTTTTTCTACTGAAGACACATAAATTTTCTTTGGTTATTTTCCTCAGCACAATTTTTCACAACAATTTCTCAGCAGTCACTTAAAAAAAAGTCTTTGCAGCAACACTACAATATTAGAAAAAAAACCCCAAACAAAAAAAAGGCAAGAAATATAGAACCCTTCAAACCATCAATAAAGCTCTAATCACGAAATTAAAACCTTTCAATACATCTCAGAAAATAATTTTGTGCATAAATGCAAATACCAGGCTTCTACACAAGGAGACATCCATTTGGCTTCCATTCCCAAAATATGAATATAGCACAAATTAAATCTTCCAAGATAGAAATATGAGCGTTTGGGATAAAAAAAAAAATGTGTATAGTCATTGCAAATGTCAATAAATACGCTGAAATGCTGTTTTAGAAATACTCTTATTAGTATAAGTTCTTCCTTGATAAAGGAAATGGATTTTTGCATTTCAAAATGTTAAAAGTAATTTTGACAGAAGGGTGTAAGAACATTTATCTTTGTGATGTTGCAGCTCTGTAAGGAATAGAAGATACATGGAAAAGCCCATGGTGTCGACCATGATGGGCAAAAGTAATACTTCTCTTACCTTCTTTTTTATTACAAAAATGCTTTGCACTGTCTAGTGAGCATAAAATCTCACTGAATTCAATTAAAAGTATTGTCTTTTTTCTGCTTCAATATTGCCTTATTGTTTTTGTTTAGTTTTAAGAAAAAACAAGTTTTAAATAAGATGAAATCAGTGCTGTAATTCTGCATAACATGATGTAACTTAATACTACTTGGACAGACCTCAAATGAGGAAAAAAAAGTCCAATTCTGTCCAAGTAAATGTGAATTTTAAGAATTAAGATTGAATCAACTGATTCCAGTAGTTTATCTGCTCTCTCAGTGTTACTTAAGCAGCGTGATATCAGGGGATAAATCAATTCAGATTTGGGAGCAAGTGTTTCCATATTAAGGGGTGGAAAACCCTTCCCTTGTTTGCTCATACAGCTGTTTAGGAGACGTGATATGACTGCTGCAAATACGAAAGGCATAACTATGGCTCATAGTGGTTCTCTCCATTATTAGTTCTCTCCATTATTATAATGTTCCATATTATTATCAGGAAAAAAACTGAAAGGAAGGGCATATGAGACTTGATAAAAAAGCTTCCTAAGCTCTACAGAAAGCGTGGTCCCACTGACATTGACCAAAGTGCCTGTGGGTGACAGAAATTTGTATTTACTGTTGCGCAGTCAGAAAACCCCGACCAACAAACAAACACAAAACTAATGGGTGCACAGCTAACTTCTGCCTGCCAGATCCAGCCACTGCTGGCTGTTTAATCACTAAGCACCAGCAGCAATGTGTTCTTTCCTCACCTGCAAGCACAGACACCACTGTGTACTTCGTGGCACGAAGATTGGCATTAGGGCAAGGTTCCTTGTGTTTTCCCCACACCTTGCAGAGGCTTCTGCCAGTGGCATCAGGATAGTTGCACTGTGCAGCAGAGAAAACGGGGAGTATTCAGAGGTTTATAAGGAGATTAATCCCCTTTTTAGTCAAAATGCAAAAAACTCATCATTTCAAAAAAGGCACAAAGTGAATTTAGAGCAAGAAAATTTGTCTCCCCCTGTATTGTCTTGTCCTGCTAGGAAAATAACTGAGTGTCTGTACTGACAAGCTCTGTATTCAAAATTCTACTTGTGGAAAACAATTCATTATCTTCCCAGAAATCCTGGTCAAGTATCTGTTCTACGAGAGAGCTTGATTAAACCACACATAGTAGGAGATGGGTATGCTCCAGAAAGGTGGCAACAAGTTTCAGCAACAAAAAGCAGCAAATAGATGGGAAAAGTATGAAGCGAGGAAGGAATACAGGGACAGGGGAGAAGAGTTCATATTTTTCTTGCAGGAGAGCAGAGTGGGAGTTCAATCATCAGAAAAGAAAGGAATCTTAATAAAAGAATACATCTATCAGGAAAACATTATGTCATTTCACCAGTATCAACTTCATTCTGCAGTGTTTACCCACTTCTTTATAAAAATACCATCAAAATTTGTGTATTTTCTGAGAACAAATATCCTTCTTTCTTTCCCCCAAAACAATGAATTTGCAGAAGAATTTTAATGCAAATCAGCCTCTTTTTTTCCACCCTGTTTCAAGAACTCTTTTTTTTCAATATAAACTCTACTGAAGACAATAGAAAATAATAAATTGAATACATCATTTTTCTTGTAAGCACACTTTTTCTTGCAGAGTGCTTTTAAAGCTGGAAAATCCAGAACATGGGATATGGGAGCATTTTAGTCCACAATCAATCCATCATGCTGGCCTACTTTTAGGCAAACGTGTGTTAAGAAAAGAGAAAAGAACATGAAAGGGAGGTAAAAGCAGCAGAGTGCAATATCTTGTTGTGTGTGAATAGTCCAGCCACTGAACTTTGTATGCCCACACAGAAAAGAAAAAGGTGAGCTTGTAGGAGAGTGTTTCATTTATATTCCTGATAATGAATCACACTGGTTTGCCATACATAGCTGCAGATTGCCCTTCCACTTTGAGCAACAATATAAAATGGTTTTAGGAAAGGTGAATGGAAAATTCATCTTCTGTAAATAAATTTCACAGGTGAAATAATACAAAAAGAGATAGATTTCCCATGAAGACTTACATACTGCAGCTTTAACTAAGACTGTCTAGTCTCTGCAGGATCCCAGCAGCAGCACGCAGAGAAAATCCCTATCAGCAATTTTTATTCGCCTTTTACCCCCTACCAGCTCTAATAACACCTGCTAAATTTATTTGCACACTCTGCTATAGGAAATAATAAAAAAAAAATTCTGCCTTGAATGCTGATTCTTAAATGTCATCTGGAATGCAATATCCTTTGTGATACAACAAAGTAAAATACCCTTTCAAGGAAGTCACCATGTTCAAGATTAGGACAGTAGTCCCATTCTTCATGACAAGTGATAGAAGAGCATCTCCTGACATCAGCCTGTATTTGTTGTTCAGAGGTATATTAATTGTTTGGTGAATCCTCTCTAGTTCCCCATGAACCTCAGGGTCCCATCCCACCTGTCCTTCCCTTCCACTTGGTTCCACCATCATGTGCTTCTTCTCTCACAGCAGCACCTCTTACTTGCTCATTTCCTTAGTTTGTGGAAGCTCTTCATTTTCTTCAAAGGTACAGGAATAAAAGAAGGAGAAAAAACAGCAATCCCTCCAAATCCAGAGATCCTGTAGCTATGAAGGATTGTGGGAAAAGCAAAGAGAGAGGTAGCTGTGAGACTGACCTTCATGAATGTGAAGGAGATTATCAATCATTGACTTTCCTTGTCACCACCAAATTGTCCCTTGCCCTTACTCCTTGTCACACCACATCCTACCTGGCCTACCTCCTATCAGAAGCTTCCCAGTGGGATTACTTAGATCAAAAGAACGCAAGCATCAATGGAATTAAATTAACTGCCAGAGACAGATTTTTGGCAAGAGGTGAAGTTGGGTGACTGTTACTCATCACAATTAGAGAATCTAAAATTACCATATTAGTAATCAGCCAACTGCCTATTTGTCACTCTGTCCCCAGAATTACACATCTGACACACATGGTGCCATTTCAGGAAATGACATCAAAACCATGTAGGCCTTCTTATATAATTATGATTCTTAGTAGAAGGGAGCATCTGCCTCAGTAATTGCATGTGTCCCCTATATTCATAAGTACCCACCTTTCTATAAGCATATATTCAGCCTGGATTTATGAAAATTTATACCATCATTTAAAATGTTGTAGATACACAGTGATTTTCAATACCACAACGTGGCAGTTAAAGGAGATTACCTGAGAGTTTATGTGGTTTATTTACTTTTACTTGCAAATTAATTCTGATTTTCTGCACTCCTGATACATTAGATGAGAGTGGAAAAGTAGGACAAATCCTTATGACAAGAAAAACACTAAGCTTGAGGGGAGAAATACAAAATTAAAGAAAATATGACAGGCCTTTGAATCAGCATCCTTCCACTCTTGCTGCCATATTTTAAAAAGTTGGGTCAATTTCTTAAAAAGTTGCTTTGTTTCGCTGCAGCTTTTTCAAGCGTGAGCAACTAAGGTCCTATAAACAGAAAATCTGTTTGGGGCTGATGTACTTGTGGTCCCTTCTGGTATGTGCTGAGATACATCCTAGAAAAGAAACTTCAGTTTCAGCAGATTTGAATATTCTGGATCCAAGCCCACTGATAAATCTCTCTGTTTACAAGGCAGCTAAGGAGATTGTGTCTGTCTTTTATACCTGCCACGAAATGTTGATCTCATACACCACAGAACAATCCATTCATGTCTCCACAGACACCCTAAGAACTTGATTAGCATTTATACAGACATGATAAGGCACTGGTAATCACACACCAGCTGATACAGCTCACACAGAGACACTCCATGAAATCAGCTCCTCCATTTATGTAATAATTCCCCCCCCCCAAAAAAAATATAAAATCAGAGAGACTTTAATATCTCAAATAGTACAAAGATGTCTTTTGTGGTGGAACAAAGAGAATAGGTTGATTGACTGCACAGATGTGGCAACAAGGGCTCAAAATGATCAGTTGAGCCAACAACAGGTAAACAAAGAATATGTAATCAACTGCAAATGTTTCTTAGAAAACAAAGTTCATTTCAGAACAAACAAAAAAAAACACACCGTACCCTCCACAATGTGTGTTTAATTACGTGGATCTTTAAAATCCTGATGGAAAATTCTGTTTAGCTCCTTAAAAAACCTATATAGCTTATCCTTAATAGATATTTATTCACGGTTTAAATATAGTGCTCTTACTTAGATGAAAAGAGATCTTTTACCTCTTTTGAAGAGATAAAATAGAAAGCAGAAAAAAGATCCCAAATCCAGGAAATACTTACTAAAATTGCTGTAGCTGTTGAATAACTTCAGGTGTTTTGGATGAGTTCTTATTTTCTATGATAATTATGCTCTGGCAGGAAAAGGACATGCAATAAATATCAGCAGTGTGATATTCTTTTGTTGCTTGTAAAGCTAAACCCCACACATTTTGTACTATATTTAATTACAATGTAGTAATATCTATAATTTATTTATATCCTCTTTAGCTAATTTGGTAGCCAAACAGTCTTTTGCACCCTTCTTTCTGATTCTTTGTCATATGCTACTTTCACATCCACATACTCTGGGACCTGAGATTTCCATCATGCTGATGGAAACCTCATTAAGGACTAGATTCTAGAAGAAGAGAACCCTGTCTATTCAATAAACAAATAAGTGATGAACAAATAAGATAAACAGTGATAAACAAAACAGTGAGGTTGCTTCTTTGAAAATCTCATAAAAGCATTGGCAGAACATGGGCTGTGTAGTTCCTTGTAGTGCAGATACTCTGGCTCCAGCAATTCTGATAAAGAAAAAGATACAGAAAAAGGCAAGGTTGGGATCTTTTGTCATTTGCACTGCTTAACTGTTGCTTTAGTTCACTTCAGAATTTTGGGATAGCTAAAATTCGCCCCAAGACAATATCCTGGGTAAGTTTTGATGATTTCCTGAGTATTTATATTCAGTATTATTTCTCCTTCCTGTGTGAAATCATCCTGGTGCAAGGCCTGCATCTGTGGTTGGAGTCTGCTCTTGTGGTTTGGGAGTCAGTCAGTTTGCACAATCTGCCTTGGAGCCAGGGCTCACTTTCCAACCATTTTTTATTTAACATTAACGATTAAAGCATGCTCCTGAAATACTCAAAAACCCTCAAAACAGACAGCAAGAATCAAAGCCCCAAATCTAGTCCCTGATGATAGCAGTCTAAAGCCATACCACACTTTGAAGTCAGTGTACCTCAGTGGCGTTCACACCCTTTGCATGTTATTTGTATTCATAGGTGTTAATCTGTTCTGAACTGGGCATCTTACTGAGCAAGCATCTCCAAGTGCTTAATGTTTCAAGACTGCTGACTCATTGCTTCCTTTGTCTGTTAAACTAAACCCCAGTCTCATAAATTGCTTAAAATATTAAAACCCCCACCATTAGAAATAATGCAACATAAACCCTGTGGCATTTCTGAGCCTAAAAAATGTCTATCAGTTACAGGGACTGAACATTAAAGACACAAAGCTTTCAGGAGAATTCTAGGAAATGCATGGATAGATTGCAGCTTTTCTGAATGAGTGCACCTGGGGCGTATGCCCATATGACTGATCAAAGTTCAGTGAGGCTTTTTGTGTCTTTATATTTTCCTGTCTGTCTCTTCCCTATACCTTTCCAACTTCTCTGGACATTGATCCAAAGGTAAAAATGCTGAAGCTGAACAAAACAAAAGCTCAGTTTTGATAAGAGGAAGCACAAGAGACTGAACTGCTTTGTTGGGAGCAAGAGAGGATTACAACAGGTTTTGTTGTGTTGTTCTTTCCCCGCAAAACTGCAGGGCCCACGTTCCAGTATGAGCACGATAGAGAAATAAGATATTTGAGGTACACAATTTGATTTCAAACACTGTCAGGAAAACTGTTTTGGAGGGACTGGGATTAGGAAGTAGAGGACTTATGTAATGCTTCCTTCTGCCTTGCTCCCACCACTGCAGACATTAATTTTGCTTCTTTGCATCTTTAGTATGAATAAAAACAAACAAACAAACAAACAAACAAACAACTTCCGTTTCTGAAAACAAGTAAGTGTCTCTCAGTTGGATTTTACTTGTCCATCTGTCCATAATTATATGGCTATCAGCAATATTTATATTTATGAAGCTCTAGCACACCAAAAGGCACAACACAGAACACATCAAAGGCACTCAGTAGAGTGGAAATAAACAAACATGTTCAGACTAAAACACTGTATGTTTTTTTTCACTGGGAGCATTTATTTCAAAAAACAGTTGCATACAATTCCTCAGACTCTTCATGAAAATTTTTTTCTGAGCTGAAAGGGTTAAACAGTTTCTTCTAAATATAATTATACCTTTTCTCTATAAACAAGTATTAATGTTAGGTTTGAAATTGTTCTAGAAGCTCAAATAGATATAACCAGTTTGATGGGGTTTTCCATGGTTCTTGGAAAGAGTAGAAGAAAAGAGCTGTGCTGGCTTTATGCTAGTCCTTAAAGCAGCAGAGAAGCAGCCTGCAATAGCCAGCAAGACAGAAAACCATCATGGTGTGCTTTAGATGCTCACACTGTGTTGATATAATCTTCATTCTGCATCAGAACTGAAACTCCCTCTAGCATATTTTTCTGATTATTATGGTGACTAAAGTTTATTTAAACACATACCACAAAAAGCTGCACAGCCACAGACGTTACAGACTTTTAGCTAAAACAGCAGACTTAAAACACTCCTTCTAAACTGGTCTGTGGTTTTTTTCCTCATCAGATATCACCTTCTGACCTGGATATCACGTTTATATCACATAAATTCAGGTTTTCATTTTAAGAGATCCTAGATCAGATATCCTGGACAGTCCATGTTTCCACACTGCAACATACCAAATTAATCCATATTTTTCTCTTTGAGTTTCTTCCTGTGTAAACCAGCCAATTTTTTCATGGCACAACATTCAAAATTTTAATGTGCGAATCTTTCTCATCAGACATGAATTTTGGACATCAAGGAAAAGGTTCAGAAAGTGATCCAAAATAGTTGTCTCTCAATTATTATGTAAGCATTCATCCAAATGTATTGTTTTACACAATTATATTTGCTCTCTTTTATTCCTGTAAATGGTTGACTCCCTCCAAACAATTTCCTCAACTTCTATTTACATATGTTTCATTCATGGAATTACTGTCTTTAAATGGTGCTGTGTATCATTCAACATAATTTTTTTTTTTCAGGTGGCAAAAGCCCTTTCTTTATATGTCTCATAAGAAAGAAAAGGAAAATAATGAAAGGTGGCTGAAGAGAGCTGTAGCATCAAGCAAAAAGGTTTAGTCAAAGTATATGCACTATTAACTCTAATATTTATCTGCTCTTTTCTCTGTCAAATACTGAACTAATGACTGCCTGAATCCCACATCTAACCAACTTGGGATTTCCTTTATAACAATTATATCTGAGGACCTATGGCTCCCTAATAAATCAAAATATAACTATTTTACCTACTGTACACACTATGTCCCTGAGTGCTCTTAGTTAAATGATAAAACAGTGGTGATAAAAACCTGAAAGTAAGAAGAAAGGATAATACTTAAGAACAGAGAAAAAACATATATGTTTAGGGACCTTCTAAAAGCAGAGAGGTGTTACACAGTTATTCCAGATTTCAAGAATTCTCACATCTGCAACTGCAAGGTGGTAAATAGGAAAATAAATGAATGTCAGTAGGAAATAACCAGGCAAAACAGAAGTAAGAGTGATGACAGGTGTTCCCAAAAATAGTTGTGCTCTATTTTGACATTCAGAGTAAAGAAACTACACTAAACATAGGCACATTGCCTTTCACTAACATTTTTATTCATGCTGCATTTTTAGAAAGCTCGGATTTTTTTAAAAGAACATTGACATTTCAATGTGCGAAGTGCATTGTGCCATCTCCATGCATCTGGATTTTCAGGCCACAATAAACTGATGAAGAAGGTTAATGGAGACTGCCAAAAGAAGCTTTTGTAAACTTCAGCAGGGAAGGTCTTGGCACAGGGACACCAACATGCACAGCCATAGACAGGCACACAAAAGCACAGCAGAACAGGAAAGGGGACAAAAATGAAACTCAACTCTAAAGACAGAAATCTCTGTGCATCTCAAGAGAGTGGAATGATGCTAAAGGCTGCTCTGAAGTCAATGAAATGGGGTAGTAAATGCATTCATCAGTAGGAGGGAGGATGGCAGTAGCACAGAGCAGAGTGAATTCTTTTCTGGAGCAGATCGAACCATTATTGAAAATGGTCAAGGTTATTGCTAAGTAAAAGGTGTTAGAAGGGAGAGGGACAACTATGGTGTTTCCTTCACATGAGAGGGCATAACATATGCCTCTTCCATCTGCTCTGCCCCTGTCTGCAGCTGAGGTCAGCTTCTTATTCATTATCAATGTTATAATCAATCACCAATCTCTAATTTCAATCTCTCCTTGGGTAGAATAAACAGAATATTGTCAGGTGCTACGTTAGTACAGCTTTTACTAGCAAGTTACCTCCAACTATTGCAGACTTTAGAAATATTTATAATTGTGACACTGTTTCCAGAGGGGATTCTGTGTCTCAGAGCAAGGCAAACAGAGGGCAAACCCTGTGCAGGCAGCTATTATTCCCCAAATGTCAGTGCTCTGGATATCCTCTGAAGTCATTGTGTGATGCACAGGAAGGCACATCCCTGTATCCACTACAAATAACAGCATGCACAGCCCTTCACCAAGAGTTTTCAGCAGTCCAAGTTACAAAAGTTAGCAAGCATTTTAGCAGTTTGTGATCAGGAAAGCCATTTGAATATGTGAAAGGAACATACAGAAGAAGTAATGCACACCAGTGCAGTCCAAAAGTACCGTGTCAGTCACAAGAAGCTGGAACAATGGGGCTAGACCAGAATGCACAGAGAAAAGAGCATAGATGCAATATGCCTGCAATCCTGTCTTTTCTGTAACAGCAAGAGAGGTGGCACAGAGGCAGGAACAGGAAGAGCTGCTAACATCCTATCCATGAGACATGAAAGACACTGAAGAAAAAACTGAGAGAAAGAGATTTTGGCTTACTGTAAGAAATGAAGAAGGATCTACCTGTGGTATGGCATTCCTATAGATAGTATTAACTATATTGTCATTTGTGTTGTTGTTCTCTATTTTTATAACTCTATCATTGCAAACGGACATTCTTTTACAATCTTTTAACCTTGTCTAGAGACCATGCTGCCTGTGAATGACATGGCATATAAAAAGGCACATTCTGCTTCTGCTGGCCAGGAGCACTGGCACACTTGTGCAGGTTTGCATTAGAGATGGATATATATTATATAAATATAATGACTAGGAATGCATAGTATTTAAGCTACTTAATATAGCAACATTAAATTTATTTATCCTGTCAACAACTTATCAACATATTTGAGCTGAATCATTTCTTACATCATTACATTCATTTAAATACTAAATATCTCTTGAATCTAAAAATGAAAATCATATATATGTACATCTAAAACTACAAAATGAAAATTATACTATGTTTGGGACATTATAAGATTTATACATAAAACATTACAACACAATAAAAATGTATCACAATGTTAGTTTTTGACTCAAGCATCAGATGTCTTATTTCAATGTATAATTTGTTTTCAATAAAGTTTCTGAAAATGTTCATTAAACATGCAAACTATCTGCAACTAGCAAGTGTGTAATCTGGACAAATTCCAGAATACCTGCAGCATTATTCTTGATTTATTCAACACATAGAAATGGACAGAAATTATTCAAATGCCTTTATAACTCTATTGTCAGTGTTTCTGCCAAAGAATGGAAGCATTGAATTCCTACAGATAAGGCCTAAAGAACAAAATTTTTTTGGTGATATTTATTGAATTCTTTGCATGTGAGATGAGAATTACTATAAGTTGGGAAGCTGTGCATGCCAGTAATCATTTGTTGTTCTAACTCTCATTTCACGTCAACGTTCCTATGGATGCTGTTTTTCTTACACATGTACTCATGGAAATAATATAGCAGCTGCATTTCTTTTTAACTTCAGAATCAAAACTGAAACACACTCAGCAGACCACATTTTGATATTCCATTGATCTATCATCATTGCACTACTATAATTGAAACTGTGTCTGTTGAGTTGCTTTCCTTAATAAGGGGACAGACACTAGAAGATAAACCAGCCCCAAGACTCAGAATAGATAAACTAGGGGGATAGAAACTGAAAAATTAGAGAAACCATTATGAGATCCAAAGAAATGCATGATGAGCAAGAAGCAAAGAGGAGAACAATCAACATGCGAATTAAAAATTAAAAAAACCCCAAAACATATGTCTGAGATTTAGGACATAGCGAACTTGGGGGTGTGGTGTGTGAAAATAACTTCTTGTCCCATTTTCTGTACTTAAGGTTCATAATTTTTCATCAGTTTAAAAAGATGAAAATCTATATTCAGATAAAAAGGATGAAAATTTTTAATTTCCAGTTTATTCATCTGACAAGAGAACAGACTCATGATTAAAGGCTGATTAACCACTTAAATTAAAGCTATGCAAGCACCACAGAGCTGAAGTTCTCGGGTAATCACACAGCAGCACTTCCTCCTTATTATGATTGTGAGTGAACATCACACCAAAGGCAGATGAAACACTGTCACCTTATACCCTCCATATTTACAATCATCTCAGAACTCATAAAATTGTTCATGAATATTTTCGTTCCTTTCCCTTATTTGCACAAAAAATCTCTAAAATGGGATTAAGGATATAGTTATTACGGGGGTTAGAGAAAATTGCTTTTTGTTCAAGCTTCCGTAATTTCCCAAAGAATCCATGGGCCAGGTATTCCTGTGAAATTTAGAGTGCTCATCAGCAAAATGTATCAAGTCTAGACACAGTCAGGATTTCCAGCCTAAGAATATCTTTTAAACGAAGTTTGCATTTTGGCACTGGGAATTAAGGGTCTCCCTCTTCTCCCTGAAGATCACACATCTCTATATTCCCACACTACAGATTACAGTTAGCTTCTGGGGCCTTCAACAGAGTCAGATCTCTACTGATTTAGAGCTCACAAACTCACAAAGGAATAAACATTATCCTGCTTGAGAAACATGAACAGAGCAAAGGGAAAACAGTTGTGGAAGTGTGTTACAAATGCTGGTTATTTTACTGCTGAATACAGAGAAACTAGATGCATTTTGCCCATGTCTGAGTGCCAGTTTGAAAACTTACTTGGTGAATGATTCTGTCACTGGTATCAACTAACAGACCATACTCTGGGATGTATAACCCTGCTGACACCACCAAAGTGCAGCATTAAGCCAGTACTGCAGGGAACAGGAAAAGGGTGTGTGTTAATGAATCCTCCTTTTTGTGCTTCACAAGTTCCCAAACTGAAAATCGAGAGCAAACAGCTTATTGGTCAGGGTTGAATATAATTTTGGGTGTTAAGGCAGGTGGGCATGTTCCAAGGATGGAACGATGTTCTGTAAATGGATAGCTGAGAAAGCTGAAAGATTCTTTGTTGGATATTGGGATTAAAATGTAAAAATGTACAGTTTCTGAAGCTTTCCAGCTATGATTAGAAGACAATGAGGAGAAAGGCAATGTGTTATGTTTAGAGCTGAAAGAAATAAAGCTTCAATATTCAAAGTTACCCAGTTACCTTTAAATTAAAAGCCTCTGACTAGTCCTCACTATTGTAACTTTCTATTTTCACACTTTTGAGTTCTCCATAATGTTTTGCCTCATGCTATTATCTCCAAAGGCCTTTGATGAGGTTATTAGGGCAGTGGGTGAACTGGAGTTGTGCAAACACCCACTAATGTAAAGCAGCAGTACAGAACCATCACTAAGTCACAGAAATTTATAGCTCAGGGAGCCATAACTGTGCAAAGAGAAACAATAAAACGCAGTTATGCTCAACCATCTGGGTATATTTTCCTACACAGTCAACTAAAATTTTAATAGAGGAGTGTATACAATTAAATTTTGTCATTTAATAGTGTACAAGGTTTGGTTTGACGATTCAGGGAACAGGAAGGTTTTGCACAATAGCATGAATTTCTTTTCTGTTAAATGAAAATGCCATTTTTGCTTTGTCTGCATAGCTGTTGGTCATTTTTATCTTACAGGGTGCTATTTTACTTTTACCAGAGTAGCTATTGAAAGCTTCTTTTAAGACAAGGTAGACACCCCTGTTCTCTTGTGTGTCAAAATGACAACAATGTGTACATAGATGCCTGCTTCTTTGATTGCTGTAATTTGCTGCTGCAAACAATTTTAATTTCTTGCTATGTTTTCTCTTCCACACATTATTGCAACTGTCTTTGTACGCCCTCTTACTCCAAGACAGGTCAGAAAGAAGAAGAAATGACACTAGAACAGCTTTTTGAAGGAGCTACTTGCAACTCACAAGAGTTCTACTACTTCTACAGGGCAGAATCTAGTAACAAAATAGATATATTTTTGTCATGGTTAGAGACCAATGAGCAGAAAAACCTGATGGGATAAGCTTCCATTACACTGGATCTGTGGTACAGTTTCAAGTCTGACAGAACCTCTTTTTCCAGATACTGGAAGCTCCTTCTGAAGGTTGGGATGAGAAATACCGAGGTGGTTGGCAGAGGGGGAGAAAAGCAAAACTAGTAATTTGAGAAGATTTTGCTTAAAGTACACACTTATTTGGACTGAATCACAGGCATTCAACACCTGGAAATAGCTAAACTATTGACAGTTCTCTCTGTAAACAGTTTTAAGACCAGGACTATGTGAGCTAATCAGGGAATCATGCAGGAATCTCAAAAGTTATTGCCTTATCATTTGAATTGTAATTCAAAAGACATGAAAAGAATGAGAAATTCTAGGTGATCACAGCTGACCTGACTGTCCCTATTGTCTGGTTACAAAACCAGCACTTCCTTCTGAGACTAAATATGGACAGTCATCATTTGACTCTCCACCCCCTCTCAGGGTCCCTCTCCTTGTTAATGGTAAAACAGTAAATTTATGTGTTATTTATTTCTACAATGAACTTATGAGATTGGTAAATTGCTTTCCACTAACAGGGGATTATAAAAAGATTTAATAAAAATTATAAAGGATTTAACACTGTTCCTTAGGAAAACAGAGAATTTACATAAAGACTCTTGTATCAAATGTTGAAAGTTCTGCAGTGTATAATTCATTGCTGGTGGTTGAAGTCAAGTGTTCTGGGTTTTAACATGATTAATGAAATCAGAACTCATGCTAGAAAGTATTTTCTTCTAAAAGGTAATTTCTTACATCAGATTCCCAATACTTCTCCCCTACCCTAAAGAATCAAGCTCAGTACTTTTTGTACAATAACTAGTCATAGCTTAGGTTCTGCAGCTGTATTTGAATGCATGAAGAGCTTCAAATTTCTTTAGCCCATTCAACCTTTAAGAAGGCAAAATCTTTCTGCTTCTCTCATACCTTCTAACTAGCACGCCATAAATATCTCATTTTACCAACAGCATCACCACAAGATAAAAATGGTAAAACATTTTATATTTTTTACATGAATTTCAAGCGAATTCTAAAGTTTCCATGGCAAAACACATTCATCTGGTATTTTTCACAATATTTATTAATTTATTCAAAATCCCTATCGGAAATTCCATGCACATGAGCACAGAAAATTCTAACAGATCTAAGTGCGCTAAATTCCCATAAATACAATCTTATATCACTTCCATCTTGACACACTCCTATGCAAAACTCATGGATAATTATCTGAACAGAAGAGCTTAAAAAGTGAATGACCCACTCTGCTTGTTCTAAGAAGCCCAATTAACAGATTTGAATAATGTGGGTATAACAGACACCAAACAAGCTCATTATTCAACATTCTCCTGAAAAAAAAAAAAAAAAAAAAAATCTCTCATTTATATTCCCCAGTAGGGCTTTAGATTTTGGTATACAAAGTGATTTGGGGCAGAAAATTTCAGGTATTATAAAGTTCTCTATGGCATGGGGCTGCAGCGAGTGGGACTGCAAACCTCCTTCGGGATCCGTGTCACTATCAACAGAGGAACTGAAGTGTTCCATTCTGAGGTGCACTTGAAATTATAGCTCACCACTGATGACACCAGCCAGCTCTGTCACAAGAAAGGATTAATTATTTGTTTGGAACAGATTATGCTGCTTTGTTGAAATCCTCTTCAAGGTGGGGGAATAAGGAGAAGGCCACACTGTTCTCTGAGTGCAGCATGCTTAAGCAGATGGGACTATGCATATGGATGAAATAATTAAGATTCAATGTGTAAATGCACTACGCATTCTGCCCTCCCTGCAATTAAGAGATTTTACTTTAGGCTACGGAAGCATACTCCTACAAAACCCAACCCAAAATAACTACAAAGAACTTTCTATATGTTAAGCTAAAAAAACATTCTAAAGAGGAAAGTAAGGCATGATATGCCATAACTGTTTTTCAGCACAGTAATAGCAGAAACATAAAGGTGTTACTCCAAAACAGGATTTATGAATTAGTTTCACTCATGTTTATATACTGATCTGTATATTTTGTAACACTCTATCTTCAATAAAAACAACCATTTTAATTTTTCTTTTAAGCAAAACTGTCTTATAAGAGTGGATATTCAAGGAAACTGAAGTAATAGAAATTAGAAAACCAGGTGAGCTACACAATATTTTCAGGAGGAAATGCATATCAGCAATCTTTAGTATTTTCAGCTATGCTAATGACACTGAAGGGTTTCTTGACAAATGTTAAAGAGGGAACTTTACCTTTAACCCAAATGTAGACATTAAAATCCTATTCCGAAAACTTTCCTAGAACAACATTCTGCACCCTAATTATTCAGTAGCTATTCTAGATGGTCTTCAATTTGAATCTCTTTATAATAAAGGCTAATAATATTTTGTCTGCTCCTTTACCTTAACTGAGATTTCCAATCAATTGTATTAATTTACCACTAAATGTAATATTTTCTCTAAACTACAGATTTGGGATTGATATATTTAATTATGATATTTTTGACCACATATTCCTCAAAACCTTTCAAAACCAGGATGAAAACATATTTTTCATCACCTCTGATAGCGTTAAATTACCAATACATACTATTAAAGATTCTCAATCCATGATACAGCCTCATGCAAAATTTGGATTTCCTGCAGTCATAAAACCAAATGAAAATAGACAGAGTTCAAGTGCTCTTTTGTACAGATTTTTCAATCTACTATTGGATCTTTATAACTGACTGTGGTCATGGAGAAAATTAAATATGCATTTAATATGCAGTTTTATAATCTTAAAGTGTATCCTATTCTATGATAGTAGTTAATCACTTTAAACATAAGTATTTAAGTATTTGTTTTGACTATAACAGGAAAACATCTGCTTTCACCTAGCACCAATCAACAAGTAACACTTAAAAACCGATGCACTGCTAGCTCTGATTCTGGTCAGAAAGAGGGATTCAATTTACCTGTTAAATGCAAATGAGATATGGGTTTCTGAAGTCCAGTCTTATTCTAGAAGTGTTTCTTCTGCTCCTAATCAGTCAGAAATCACAACTCTACTTACACAAAATTACAGCCATCATTTCAAGTTAATGTACATCAAACAAATGATAGAGATTTAATCCAAATGAGATTCTGTTCCTGTTTCTGCTTCTGTATAACATATATTTGATTTGACTATGCATTTAAAAATTGAGCTCTTGTCTATCACTCCTCCTGACAGACTTTCACTGATACTCTGTTCTGCGATTAAGAAACTTCACTCCTTAACCCCAGAGTGAAGAGAGAAAGATGGAAATGGATTCAGCCAGCTGCCACCAGAAAATTCCTGCATGCCCTTGCTGAAATGGGAACCAAAGATTCTCACATGAAGCACTCCAGAAAAGGTCTTTGAATGACTTTCAAAATCAGATCAGCAATTTCCAATTTTATAGTCAGTTGAAAAGGGTATTAGCAGCTATATTCACTGTTGTGGTATAAATGATGAACTGTCATATTTCTAAGAATGCACCTTCATATAATCAGAGAGGTCATTATTATTTCTAATCAAATGAGAATATAGACAATATGTTTAGAAAAGTGATGATTTAAAAAATCTGATCTCTCTCACACCACAGTAAACTGCTGGCAGCTACATCTTTTCTCCCTCTGTGGTCCAACATTTGCATATGTTGGAAGATGGAGAAGGTGACAATTGGGGCCAGAGTATTTTGTGGCTCTGTAATCTGTGCAAACCTCTGGGCTGCAGGTGGAGAACAGTTCATACATAGCCAACTGCTTCACTGGGAAATCTTGGAGATCTCTT
This sequence comes from Certhia americana, assembly GCA_018697195.1. Lineage (NCBI taxonomy): Eukaryota > Metazoa > Chordata > Aves > Passeriformes > Certhiidae > Certhia > Certhia americana. The sequence continues at coordinate 25,578,700 of CM031862.1, read as the reverse complement.
GCCTGGATTACTGTATATTATGGAAATTTGGACACTATTTTAGAATGTGAGAGAATCAGAAAACCTCATGAAGCAAATGAAAGAGTTTGGCCCCATAGGAAATGAAAATATTCCAACCACTAACATATCTAAACTTTATTCTAAAATATATGGGTCTTTTTTTGGAAGGAGAGACTTTCTTCCCCTGAATGTTCTGTTCTATAAGAGGGTTCAGAGCTTTGAGTCAAGTCAATGAACTCATTAATTCTGTGGGGAAAAGAGCATAACACTAAGCTTTGGGTTGTGCACTGGCTTGTGTAAATGCCATTCATAAGGGTCTAACATTCCTCTGTGTATTTTTAAAAACCTAGAACATGTAGCTTTAGCAGAGACAGCTCTGGTCTTACAAGTCTCCATTTGGAATCTTGTCTAGCATTCTCATTAGTCTGGGCTCTTCTTTTAGAAGACAACACTTTTTTTTCTAGTATTGTATAAATAGTAATAAAAATTACTTATTAAAATAGACACTCAAATGACTGCCTCTAAGAGTTGTCCAAAGTGGTTTAATTAAAGATTTTTCAAGTGAATAATGCTTTTAAGCCAGACAGAAGAGGACCATTAAGCAATAGCCATTTAAGGGGTCCAGGGTTCAGTCTCTTTTCAGTTGAAACAGAGAGGAGACCTAAGTTGAAAATCTTTTTTAATCAATTATGTTCAGGTACATGGAAATATTTAGAAAGTTTTATTTTTACTTTGTCATGGAAGGAAAAAAGACCCAGAAAGCTCAATGCTGCCACAGAAAAATAAAATGTTTCTGGACTATATTCTTCAGTTACTAATCAATGCAGTGCTGTAATCTTCAAGATTACTTTTAAAGAGGATGCTGAGCAGATGCTGACCGGATCAGCTTTTATTGACAATATCATTATATGTGAAGCTGTTCCATATTTTCATCTGTTTGTTGGGTGCTGACTGCCTTCAGGAATTGTGGGAGGAGCATTTGATTTAAGATTTATTACAATTGGCAAATATAGAAAGAATATTTTTCAAAGTCTCAGATAGGAGTTGGAGTTCAAATGCCTTTCAAACTCTCAGCAGCAAGGCTTCTGGGAATTTTATATAATTAAAAAAATTCCCAAGTGCATTCTACTGACTTTGTTATATTTGTTTTTTGCTTGTATACCTCCTTACCATATGAAAAGAGGTAAGAAGAAATTAACATCAAGAGCATGAAGAAACTTATTCAACATGAAAATTTTAAAGGTGCTGTGGCCCACCTGACAACACTGCACAGGACAGGATCTGTATCACATCATACACCTCCAACTGGATGCTGCAGTTTGAGTGATATTTTGTGTGTGCAAGGGGGAATAATGCAAGCCAAAAACTCCCAAGAAATTAAGAACATAGGGGAAGAAATATGTCACATAATTGGTTCCCAGTCTCCAATGAGATAAATTTGTAAAAATGTTGCTAACATTTAACATAATTGAGCATAGAGCCCTTTATGCTTTGGTTGCATACAAAATTCGGTTGCAGAAACTCAGCAGGCTTGGTACAGCAGCAACAAGATTCAGATACTCAGAAAAATGAGGCATTAGAACTAATGTAAAGTTACCTGCTTCATGGGAACAGTTTCTATAAAAACATTACAAATATGTGGGAGAGCATGGATGTGAAAATAAACAATAAATCAGATTTTGAAGGTTAATGCGTCCTTTAAATAAATAGCAGAATTTGGCTAATTCCTTCTGTTCTGGTTAGCACTGGTAGTGATATCTCACAGTTATGATGATAGATAAGCATGCTAAGGGAGCAATCATCCATGTAAATTTGTCTAACATCAACAAGAATCAAGAAGAGGGAGGCAAAGCAAGCTTCTACTTTCAATAGAGAATAAATATGGTGTTAGAGTAGTGCATTTGCATCAATACCCAGGTGCAAAAAATGTAATATTTAAAAACTCAAAGCACTAAATGCAGCAGTCCTCCATCACACAGAAATCCTGCTGAGGACAATGCAAGTCTTGCTTGATGAAAGGCTGACAAATCTGTCCCAGAGACATGATAAAACAAACGGTGGTTATTTCAGCTTGTTTCATACTGTCACACTTAAACATAAATGGGTGAATTTCAAGCACAGCAGGAGAGCAATAGAAAAACCATGGCTTAAGCAAATTGCTAAGCAACATTTCAGTGCCTGCAAGTCTCACTTACAAACTTCTGCTAGAACAACAAATAGAGCAATACAGGAGAAGAATTCTTAAAAGCCCCAGAACTTAGGTAAGTTCATAAACCTTTACATCAGGATATAAGACAACAAGTTTATTGGCATCACTACTTCAGGGACTTCTTTAAATAGCTCTCTCCACCTTGAGTCACTAAGAGAGCTAAAAGTTCTGCTGCTGGTAATACAAGTAATACAGTATTAATGATGCAAGCAATACCATAAATATTATTTGCATTAATAATGCAGGTAACAGGCTAAGTATTATCTCTCTAATTTACAATGCAAGCACTACTTGAGAATCTTCAGTTTAGTGTTAAGATGACAACAGCTGCTTTTTTAATTTTTTAAAATTTTTTTTGCTTTTTCTTTAATTCTAAACTAGAAGTACCAATATTTATTTCCTGAAATTAATCTTCTTTTAGAAATACCATAAAATTAACAGATATAGGGCTAGTTGTTTTCCTGACTTCGTTTTCTGGTGCCAAATCATGAATACTTTTAGGCTTAAGATGAGGAGGGTTTGTGTTTGTTTGGGTTTTTTTAAAATAAAAACTCCTTAAAGTAGTTATTGAGTTAAGTAATTTACACACAAAACTCATATTTTAATAAGAATGTATTCTTGTACTACTTTATAGTCATCAATCAACATTACATCTTAATACCTCAAACAAAATTAATACACATTTTGTTAAACTACTATTTGAAACAGAAAAGCAACATTTTCAATTTCTAATGGAAAACTGCAGTTGTGGGAATCAAATTACTTGTCCAGGACTGCAGAGAAAATCTGTGGTGCAAGCAGGAAAGCCCTGACTTCTACTCAAGTGCCTTCACACAGCAGCACACTAATTCCTTCCAACTAAAAAAAGAAAAGAAATTTCTAGGTCCATGTATGTGAACACAAATGTCCTCGTGCAATGGGTGCAAAGCTGAAAGTTCTGCTGACATTTTTATGCCCAAAAGTGTAATGCTGCATATCACATCAGAGATGCTCTTTATTAGATCTAGTAACAGTAACAAATCCCAATAATTGAAGTGGTATGTTTTTTAATAATTACTCATGGATATCAAAATAATTCCAAAGAAAGGCCAAAGTTTCTCCATTAGAAAAGTACATTTACTATTATGCAATTCCTACCACTACTGTCTTTCTTCACACCACGTGCCTTGTTCAAAAGCAGGGAAAGCAGGGACTAAGGCCAAGTCAGGATGCATGTGCTCCAAATATGTTCCTCTAGCTAGAAAATAAAAGCTTCTTATGACTAGATTACATAATGCTTCACCATAAATCCTCATAAACACTTCAGTCACCTTTTCTTCAAATGGCTTTATGCCACTGGCTTGACTATTACTGCTTCTGCTCTTTTGCACAATATGAAGAAACCACAAGGTCAAAACTGTCTCCTGAATAACTACATAAATTACTTTCTGCGTGCCAAAGGGGGTTATCTGAGTGATCCTGAAATTTATGAAGAACACCCAACAACCCTCTTGGGACACTTAGGATACAAATCTCACCATATTTCCATCCCAGAACCTCTTCACTTTGCTACTAACTCAGTTCCAAAGAGAAGCGAGGAGAATTCAGGTTGGATGTGACCTCAGTAGCTCCTGGAGCGTTTGTTCCTGTGAGAGCAGGGTCAGCTCTGAGGAGCTACAAGGTGCCAAAGCCTTCCCTTGCTTTCACAGTTACCATGAACAGAAAAAATACTTGGGAACCTCCTTGGTGAACTTGATTCCTTTTGTATCATCAGCACCACACCGTTTTGCAGACATCTGCACACATACATCATGTACCTTTTGGTTTAAACATTGAATAAACTTAGGGTAAGTACAGATGCAACAAAAAGATTTTAATGCCAGTTTCTTCTGACTTTTAATGTTGTAAATTTGTTCACCTTTGATAGCAGATTGTATGATTTTTTTTTGTTTTATTCTGCAGCAGAACTGCAAATAGACAGTGAAGTACAGACAAGGTTCCAACTGTTCATATGCTAGTTACGTTACAAACAAATCCTGGTATTTTCCAAAAGGGTAGTTCTGAGTGTGGATACTGTAAACATATTGAAAAAAAGAGCATAATTACTGCAAAATAATTTTAAATATTATTATAAACCTATAAGCGCTATTTTGAGAAACACTTCCTTTTAGATTAATGTTGCATTTATATAATATCTTGAATCTGTGAATCATATATAATAATGGGAAAAGATTATTTGACTTCTCTGGTATGTATTTCTGTTTAGTCAGCAAGAAATGATTCAGATGTTAAGTGATGAATGATTGCTCTATCTACAGTCCCATGTTCTTTTACAGACTCTTTCAGCAGCTAATATTTCTGAAATTCCTGAAACACTTCTAAGACAGTTTTTTATTGCTGGTAGGTGTTGGAGCTGTATTTTCCACGTGGAATTGTTTTTCATTTGGTAGCATTTTTTCTTTTTCAACCCAGTTTGAATGGAGGTAAGAAGCATGCTTTCAATACAGCATTGTGGTCAGAAAGATAGCCATACTTACCATGTTTAAAATTCTCTGTAAAACTGTCATGTAGCTTTATATACCTGTCCTGGTATAGTCACCCTGGGACAATATCTTAATATAGCTTAAACAGACTGGGAGGATTAGCTAAATCTGAACTCCAAGGACCAGTTAACTGTTGCAATAAGAAAAATTATATTTTAGCCTCCCCAGGAAAGACCAGCACCATTTGAAGTGGCTCTTGTTTAAGATACCAAACATGGAACACATCCCATGCTGGGCTTCCCTACATCAGACTGATAACTTAAATCTGAAATTGTTCAAGTTAACTACAGATTTTTTTTTAACATTTACCAACTGTGATACTTTGTCAAAGTCAAACTTGACATACTTTAAAAGATCATTCTGTATTGAAAATTACTGACAACTACTGTGACACACTGTATTAATTTGATAGCATAACATGCTGAAAAATGGTGTCTCTCACTTAGGAAAAAAAATGGTTTGAAGGTTTAGAGCTCTCATCCTCTTCCCATATTGGCTGAAAATGATTATCATATTATTTTTACTCAAAGTGAAAAAAAATAACATTGTGAATTACAAATCACAAGAATTTTGCATGACATTTTTTCGATAAAAACAGCTTCTCATTTCAGTACAGAATTGTTTTTGCTGGCTATGCAGTTGGCGTTGGAGAGCAGGCACAGCTCTTACCTTTTAATCCCCCACTATTCATACCTTAAAAGATGATGCATGACATCCATAGCACTGACAGGATTTGAACTATGGGAAACTTTAGCCAGTTATGTTGACATTAATCAGCTAAATCTGGCTTTGAACATTCCTTAAAGGAGCACAGTAGGAGTGGAATGAGGTCTGGAATGGGTCTGACCTGAACAGAGGCCACTCTCTGTGGAGGGCATTTGTCACTGCCCTGTGATGGTGCATCATGAAATTTGATTTGGAGCAGTTGTTTTCCTCTCTAGAAAGAGAAGCCCCATAGACAAAGAGTCTTGTGCCTTTGTAATAGGGCTTCTCATTGCAACTCCTGTGCAAAGCAGCTCCGAATTCTATTTACATGCATTACTGCCTGCAGGCACCACAGGACCCGAAGACACTAATAAGATACACACAGAGGATACAGGAAAGTCCATATTCTGTTTATAATCCAACTTTAAAGGAGTTAAAATGAGATGAAGAAGAAGAATCAGTTGACACTTTTTTAATACATGGATGACATGATTGCCTCTAAAGAGTGGTGTGATGAGTCTGGTACCCATTATGTAAGAGAAGAGATTAGAATTTATAGAGAGATTTGAATATTAGCTTAAGGAATAAAACCCAAAAACAAATGAAAAAACAAATTCCCAGGCTTCATGCAAATTAAACAAATTTCATATATTATAATAGCTTAGCAAAGTCTTCCATGTACCAATCATCTGGTCTTCGGGACTAATGCACAGAGAATTAAAACAGGCAAGTGAAATACATCTAGCACACAGCTAAATCATAACAGTAAAACTAGGAAAAAAAAAATCATCACTATTACAATTGCAAAAAAATGTTATCTATTCACTGCACAGAAAAATTGCTATTTTTCCACTGAGTGTATTTTACCTTGTGGCTACTGAGACAGAAGAGAATCACAGTACTTACTGCATTTGTTTCACAATTGTACTTCTAATTCAGCATACAAGCAGCTGAAATGTACCTAAAAATCATTCAATCTGTTTAAACTGCCGGGAAAATCATTCCACCATGCTAAGAACTAATAAGCTACAAAGGAAAAAGATGCACAGTAATGACAGAAAGTAACCATATTACTCTTTGTAATAATGTTTTGTGCTGAGTGTTCATTTGATTAGACTTAAGCCAAATTGGAAGGCATCTTTATACAGAAATTGTATACTTCCTAGAACAACTTCAGATAACTTTATATTGATTTAAAGTAGAATAATTTTCATTTTACTGTGCCGAATTTAAAAATTCTGAAAATACTTTTGGTTTCAGAACTATTTCCTCTCTTTTCTTTATCTTCCAGGTGCAAAAAAAATCTGAAGCTTGAATGAATTAGGCACTAATTCCCTAGTTATGAATGTTCAAAGCTGACAATTTCGGTTGTACCTGCACACTCATCCTGCTGTTGGACAACAGGGATTCTGCGTTCCCATCTTGTTAGACCTAAGATTGCCCCTTAGAATCACAAAATCATTTAAGTTGGAAAAGACTTCTGAGATGGTAGAGTCCAAAACTTCCAAGTCCACCACTAAACCCTGCCCCTAAGTGACACACCTACAAGTCTTTTAAATACCTCCAGGGATGTTATATGCCAAAATTACATCTGAGCATAAATAACTTGACTCTTGTGAATAATACCATCACATTGGCTTGAAGGCTATAAATTATATTATGGAGAACAGGAGAATATTTCCCACTGTGGGTGCACTGGCAAGAGAGGTCAGCACAGCAGACAGAGAAGGAACCACTGCTCATTCATTAGGGAGACTAATGGGGTAGATATAATCTGATAAAGGTACAAACAGCTCACATTAATTGCTGCATTCATAGATGCATAAACTATACTGCATGATGCAAGCTGAAGAAAACATGCTTAGAAATTAAAAGCATGTTTTGTTGAGAAGAATCTGAAGGCATATTAGAAGGAATATGATGATAGAAAAAGGAAAATTACTGAGAGCTAAATAACCTACTGATTATTGTACTTTTAACTATATTCAGCTCAATTTATCTAAGGACCAGTTTGGTTGCATGATGCTTAGATTTGTGGTGTGAGAGCTAGAATAACCTGGTTTTACATGATGAATGTTTGGCTCAGTAAAATATTCCTTATGCTGGTTTGTTTGGTTTTTAACAGTCTCATCTGGCACAGCCAAGAGATGAATTTGAAGGGAATGGCCACTACCAGCAAGCCCAGCTTTGGGCTCTCTCACATGGGTTCCACTCTGTGTGTGCTGCTGGAGCCACACTGCTCTGCCTGGGTTTACTCTCAACCCTGACAACACAGCCAGGCAGACTGAGGCTTTGTGCTTTCCAAGGTGCGAAAATTGCTCCCAAAATTTTCAGGGCATATGTTATTTTCTGCAGGAAAACATAAAAGGAAGAACACTACAAATGTTTGCTTATTCAATGTAAATCTCTGCCCTTGTCTGCAGAATTAGGCTCCCATATGTTTTACTTTCTGAAGTATTTTTTTCTTTATGGCAAGAATACCAGAAACAAAATAAGAGTTAAAGTTAAAAGTGTTGTCACTATCCAAATGACTATGAAATTTCATAAATATTATGGCTTGTGCTATAGCACTTCAAAAATACTTTAAACAGATGGGCTAGTGAGACTGCCATCCATGTTTTAGTAGTCAAGAGGCATGTTTAAACTGCTGGTTGAAGCACAATATAAAGCACATTTCTGACACGCAGTGTCAGGAAAAAAAAAAGGCTTTTTTGCTAAGACATTACAAATTAAAAAAAAAAAAGCAGCTAACTGAATGACATAATATTTTATATAACAGTAATTTCTTGATAAGAGAGCAGTGGTCAGAGAAAAAAATACTGCTATACTGTAGAAGTAAAAGAAGCAAAGCAGAAAAGAATCCTGTTTCTCTGAATAAAGTATCACAGTATTTTTCAAACTACTATCTGGATGAAAAGATGAAAGCTGGCTGTGTTGTATACTCCTCTACACCAGGAAAGCCCAAAAAACCCCTAGAAACCAGCTAGGGGAAAAATATTTTCAAGTGACAGCAGTATAATGGAGACAAAGAAGGAGGATAAGAATTTTAATCCATATTTTAATGAAGATAAAGGTGACAGATAAAGGAAGAGGAGAAGGAGGAATATGTTCTGTATCTTTCCCTATGATTTGAGATAGTCTCTTACTGGAAGGACACTAGTTAACCTGAATGGTCACACTCCCGAATTTCACTATATAACAAATTCCCCAAAGCAATCTGCTCTATATCACCATCTTTTAAATGCTAAAAATTAATCATTAAAAATATCCTATAGGTCACTTTGATTTTCTAGTGAAGATTTCTGTTCATTTATAAGCTCCACAATGATGAAACACAAAGATAACAAAACATGAGGAAAACCATTAACTCTAGCCTTATATCATGATGCAGAATTCAGTTTTACTTTTAACTCTCAAACCTTAAGGAGCCCTTTTGCATAGGGCACAGAAGTCTCCTGGTGCAGCTTATGGAAGGGAACAGAGGAGGCAGAGCTGCCCCTGAGAAGGAAAAAACTACTGTTGGGAACTACTTTCTGCATTTAGAAAAATCAAACATAATGTCAGCTCTTCTGTTCCCAGTAGGTGAAACAGAGAATGCCAAGCTCCTATGCTGTTCTTTGAAGCCCTGTAAGAGATAAGGAGTCCTAAGGCTGTAGCCTTACACCCCACCTATCTCCACAAGGATGTAAACTGAGCTTAGATAAGGTCTCCCACAGGACCTGGGTAATCTTTCCTGCTTGGGTCCATTATCTGAGCAGAAAAACACATCTCTGCAGTCTCAACAATGAACAGTAGCTTAAAGTCAGATTGTAATCTTACAGGGTTGCTGTTCACAAGTGTTAACAGATGATTCTAGGACACAAGTATATTCATTGGCTATGCAACTCACTTTTTTGTTGAGTCAAAACAAGTTGAAGTGAATACATCTCTCCCAGCTGCATCAGAAACACTGTTAGGGGTTTGGAGCATTTGGATTCCTTTGCTTTCTCCTTTCCACATCTGATCCTTATTCTGTAAGAGAGTGATAAAAGAAATGAAAAGTAGAGAATTTGCATCACTTACTAGAAAGTGATCTCTGCTCAACTTAGTTCATTAATTTAAGACAGTTGGGACCAATTATTCTAGAAACAAAACTAATGCTCAGAAAACGCAAGTGACTTGGTGTGTTAGGCATGAGGGGCCACTCAATGTTACTCATCATCCCTTATTTAAGTTACTTCCCTCATTTGTAGGCTATTATTTAATCAAGTCTTTGTAGGGTCTGTAGCTTGCTTTTATATGCTTTCAGTAAACTAGTTTTTGGAATTTTTGCATGCATTTTTAGGCAAAAGATATGCAAGAGCAGTACTTTACTTGAACTCCAATGCAGCAATGAGGTATTGGATATCCTGTCATTTATTCTCAGACCTGCTGCTCATACTGTGTTGTGCTGCCCATATGAACAGGATCAAATGAGGGTTAGAGAGAAAAATCTGTGAAAATAGCTGTGAAATAGATGGATCAGAAGTAGGTTTAGGCTTAATTTTCTTTTTTAACCACAGTTCTTTTGTCACAGATTCAGACACAGGGAATTCTTCCCCTTCTCCCTGAGCCCAGTAAGCTAGGATCTCTACAGGAATCATTAAAGTGCAGTGGTTTTTTTCCCACTAATGGCTGTGCTGGACTATATCAGAAGGAGAAAAACTCCATAAAGCACCGCTTCAGGAAGAAATTTAAAAATAGAAATTCTAACTCCCAACTATTATGACTGACAGAGAGCAGAAATGGATGATGCAGGCAGAGGGGATCGTAGCAGCCATAACTCTAACTTTGCTGCCATTAATGTTTATGTTGCCTATGAAGTGGTTTACCAACATGCTGATGGACTGGCATAATGTGCAAGCACACGATTTATACCTTCATGCAGCAGCTATGGGAGAACACAACCACAAATGGAAGTTTCAGTAGAGACAGCTTCAAAACAGAGAGATTTATCTTGACAAGTAGAGAACGGCAATAAAAGACGTATTATTTGGTGGAATAATTGATGAATGCATTATCCTGTCAACATTTAACTGTTACAATCAACTTAAAAATCAAATCTGCCCTAGAGCTTTTATTGTTTTACATTAATTTCAGAATAATTCATAATTTTACTCACATTTGCATCAATGTAAATGGAATTAATAAGTTAAATCTCAAAGTTACGTGAAACAAGAGACATAACACACTTCAATGCTCACATGCCTACTCTGCAGGCCATGCATTCTCAATGCTCATACAGGCTGCACTTCAAACCAGCAGATGACACCAAAATGCTTGGGCTTGCTACCCCTGCTGTATGGGCTATCCAAGCTCACAGTGACCCTGTGATAATGACTTTGCTAATTAGGGAGTGCTTGTAGCAATCTTTGGGCCTTCTCTCACCTGAAGTCACTCTGGAAGGTGGCTTGCTGTGACTGGCTCACTTACCTCTTTGCAGAAATGTTATTAACATCTCCTTGTGACCTATCCAGCTCTGTATGCTTCATTAGTCTGTTCGCTCCACTCAGGCATAAACTGCTGATTTTTGGATTAGCTGCTTTTGTCTGTTAATCTGCCCTTGACTCATAGACTGAAATGTTTCAGCAGTGGAATTCTGAAGCATTTCAATAGTTGTTTCTGCGCCACGTAGTGAGTGCCTTTAGAAAAACCTGCATGCCTTGCTGAGTCCTGAGGGTATTTGCAGGCTCTCTGTATGTGCATCAAGTAGTACATAATATGTGTAAATGCAATGCTTAGATAGAGGCAAATTCAGCCTAACTTGGTGTTCTCAAGTAATTATGTAGACATGAAGCTGAAAGCAATAGCATGAGATCTTTTGACTCTTTACAGAACTGAGAAAAGCTCTGGTTGCAGATATCAGAATTCCCTGCATGAAAAAACCCCATACCAAGTTAGTGATATGTTGGTACAAGCTTTTACAATGTTTTCAGCAGCAAATTCTGGCTTGTAGGGGACTGCTCATCCTTTGACTAGGGGGGCAATACAAGGGTCTCAAAGAAATGAGGAAAATAAGGTTTAGCTACAACTTTATTTTAGAAAGATGAGAAAATCAGCATGTAGAATGGTGAAGACAAGAGTGTGCTACCCTCACTATGATTTTGATGTCAGTCAAGCCAGTGGCATCTGCATCATTGTTGAGAGGAGAGAGAGAGAGAACAAGAATCCATGTAAGCTTTGAGGCTCCCTGGGGACAGGTACATCCAGCTGTATATTTAACTTGTGTTCAGCACAGCTATGGGGACAGCAGTGTGTGGCTCAACAAATGCAGGCACACAGTGTGGCATGTCCTCAATGGCAGATCAGGCAAATTAAGAAAAACACCAAGGGTTTGACTGGATACCATCAATAGTTTGATTCATTCTGTGTTTTGTGTCAGAATGCCCAAGTGGGAGAGAAAAATATGCATTTAAATATAGTGCTGATGGTTTAATTGCTGAAACTTGCTACTCCATCCCTGCTCAGTTGTAATAATGATCAGGGCATGGAGCATTACTTGAAGAATTAATGGCCACCTGAGGTTAACAGCCCACAGCTAAACCTGAAGCCTTCAGCTTTCTCAGATAGTCATTAATCCCCAGGATTGTCCTGTGACTCCATCATTACTTCTAATTTAAAAAGTGTATTTTCTCCTTTTAATTTTCTTTTCACAAAATGAAACTACTCAATTAAACTTTGTCATTAAATCACATCTGCATTGATTACCTAGGAAAAAATAACGAGACCAAAATTAAATTTGCCTATTTAATCATTGAATCCTGATTAAACATTTGTTATAAACATTTCATTTCAATTAAGGTAGCATAAAAAAATGCATATTAGGCAAAAAATGGTATACAATTCAAAGATGTAACATGTCCAGACTCAATGCTTCTATTTACTTCCTTTATTCCTTGCTGAACAATGCACTACATTTGCAAGAAACTTCACAAATTCTTTTCAGCATCACAGGACTATTAATACATAGCAGTAGCTAGAGAACTACACAAATGTTTCAGTGATCTGATAGTGAAATCAATTTAAATCACAGTGACGAAGATATTCCTAAAAGAACTACATTATCACATAATTACTTTCATTTTCATAGGTTAAATAAAGAATGAAAGAAAACGCCTAGGTATGATTTTAGACAGTGATTCAGATTCTCCAAATTTCTCTCAACAAGTTGGTGGTCACCAGCAAAACCCCCATTTTTGTCGATGAGTCTGTTCTCTGGTGGAATTCCACAGGATTCCAAATGCAACTAGAGATGCAGGGTGCAGTGAGGAGATGAGTCTCTGGCTGGGTCCCTGTGTAGCCACAGAGAGGACACTGCACCCTGCAGCACTGTGTGCTGAAACTCTGCATTCTGAATTTAAGGGAGATCTGTTCACCCAAGCTGTGAGTGTTACCCTGAACTTCAGCAGGAAGTCCAGAGCTAGTTCACACGGATGTTTGTCAGCTCAGCTTTGCTGCTGAAAGGCACCTGCTGTGCTGACACACAGGCTCATCAACAGAGGAAAAACCTTCTTCAAAATTTTGAATAATCACAGTAGGTGAGTATTGACCACCTTTCTTCTTTGTGCAGGACTTCGTGCTGCCACACCCAGGTGGACAACCTGCTCAGAGCTGAACCTGCAAACCAGACTGGGACCCACAGACAAAGAGCTTGGGGGCAGTGGCTGCTACAGCTCATGTATAAGCAACATAATTTTCTGTGAGAGAGTCTCATTTCTTCCTCCACTAAAATATCCCATGTCCCTTTCACTTCCAGTCACAATATTCCAAATTTCCTCCAAGTCCCATCTCCCCTGCTGGATTAAGTGAACAGGTCTGTGCCAATGCACAATCTAAATCAGTCTGAAGTGAAGAAGATCTTAATAAGATTCCTTCCCTCTATAAAGGAAATGATCGCTACTGGTTTGAGATTTTTGTACACAAATGAACATAGAAAATAATATATAAATATATTTGAAAACACTAATTGAAAATATCAATAAATGTCTAAAGATATTTTTTTTCCTCTCCCTGTTTCACTTCAGCTTCTCTAATATGAAAGCAGATGGAGAAGCACATACCCAACATCTGATCCTAAAATATACCTAAAAATTTTCAGGTTTTCTGAATTGCTCCTTCCAAGTCTTCTTCCAAAATCTCCCTGCTTGCTTTTAGCGTGCCTATATTTAGACTGTAGGAATCATACCAAAGGACTCATCTTTTTAGCACCTTTTATTTAATCTCAACAACAATATGAATTATTTCAGTAAGAAGGCTGACATATTTGGTCACTTCCATGATTGTGCTATTAAATTAAGCACCTCAGAACAATTTCAGCAGGAATACTCTTAATGAAGTTTCATGCATTTTTTTGTACTGTCAATAAATTGACTACAAAAAGTATTTCAGCCGTGAGACACTGGATGGTGTTAGTGAAGTAACAGGGAGGTTGTCTGGAGATATAACCAGCTTGCAGCTGCCAGGTGGTGTTGAACAGAGCAAACTGCTATGCAGAGCTGCTGAATTTTTGCCAGGTAAGTGCCCCATTACACACAGTGGGTTTGTGTATTTAGACGGCATAGGGGAATGGTATATGCATGTTTGAGCCAATTAAAAAAGTATTGAATAATCAGCATGTTCTTTGTGTTGTCTTTCAGACACTAAATTATAAATTATACATGTAGAAACATTTTTCTATCAAAAAATCCCCATCCAATAAAAGCAAAAAACACCTATTGAGGAAAGCTCTAACAAAAATACTTTAACATAGCCCAACATAATAAAGGCTATTGTAATGTCTACATGTAGATAATAATGATAATAATAATATTAGAAATTAACATTTGCAATTCTTAAATAAACATTTTTTAGACTGAATTATGATTTCCAGTTTCATTTTACAACACTTCAAACCTATTAAGGGTACAATTCAATACACATCACATGAAAAAACCCCAGTAATCAAGACCTTGGGTTCGTTCGTTTTTCCAAAAAAAAAAAAGAAATGGCTACCATAATTAAAATTACGGGATTCATTTTTAGATGCAGTAGGTGGAGTGAAGTGAACCAAGGCAAAACAAAAATCCAAACCTCCAAATCTTACTCTTGAAGAGAGAACGGGGGAAACTTTCATGGGCACATATGGTCTGATCTGAAAGAGCACTTCCCACACTAACTTCCCACTAGTACTTTATGAAACATTGGTTCAAAACTGATTCAAAGGAAGGATGACCCAGTGAGTCACCAGTATCATTTAAGGAAACCTAAGAAATACCTTCAAGACCTCTTGCCCTACTGTTTGATCTCATCCCATTTATAAGACCACAGTCCAAGATTGCATATATTTATTCAAATTCATGAGTAGATTTTTAAAAAATATTCTGTATGGAAAGAACTCTTTCCATATTTATTATGGAAGCAGCTGAGAACTCTTTATTCTCCAGACTTTGCAAGTAAAACCATAGTAATTTCTAGGCTTATGACTGCCACCTTCTGAAACACTGAAATGGTATGGTTTTATTAAAATTACCAAAGCCTATTTACACATTACTAACACAGCAAGTGTTTACTCCAAATAGAGTTCCTCCTTGTTAAAACCAAGGTTACCAACCCTGCGACTGTTTCTAGCTTTTACCACAGAATGGGGTTAGAGGGAAGGTCTTGCAATTTAGCATGATCAGCCATTTGTGAAGGGCACATATTTCTTAAACTTCACCATTAATCATTATTCTGTAAATAGATGAGGTCCTATGTGTGTTTGAAATTAAATTTACACATTAAACCACTCAAGATGATCTTTAATTTCTTTAATAAATTAATTCAGTGCTAATGAAGGGTGAAAGACTGACTGAGTCAGTCATTAATGTGACCTTTCCATCTTGAGAAGATTGGTGAGCTACCACTTTTTAGAACGGTATCAGGGAAACAAGTCATTTTATAACAACTCAGTGAAACATATAAACATGGTAGCATTTAGGAAATGCATTAGCAAGAAATTTACTGAACTACCTTCAGGTTATTAGAGTAACTAATTAATTAGCTTTCCTAATGCCATATGGACAGAGTCCACAAGTATTTGAGAGATTCAAATTTGAAACTGTTTTAACAATTATAATTCTTAAAATGACTATAAGTAAATTATGCTTTTCAAGAGGAAATTCAAGAGCTCCAAGTAGGCTTAACCTAAGTAAATAAAGCAATATATTTTATTTATAAAATAGTTTATTTTAGAAGGTTTTGGAAAAAAAAAAAAGGAAAACCCCCAAACCAAACAGAAACCACAGGGCAGCATAATATTAAATGTAATACCAGTCTGACCAAAAGAAAGGAAAACATGCAGCCGTAGGACAGTAACCCCAGTTGGAGAAACTGTCAGTTACATAATAGATTCAGATTCAATTCCAGTCCATCCTTGCCTTTTTTTGAAAATTCCCTTTTCTTATAGACTTTGATTTCTACTAAAAACCTACAAAAAGCCATTCTAAAGAATACACAAAGCACTTCAAACATTTGGCTGTATTTTCTAGGACAACCTGGATTACTGAATGCTTGGGTGTTGCAAGGCACTAAAGACTATTTTTTTGTCTTCTATGACAAGTTTTCCAGAGCCCACTGGGAGGCAACTTTATTGTACACTTTACCAGGAACTGAGTTCCCAGTATCACAGTACTGGCAACAGAAGTATTATTTGTACAGATAACTCAACGTATGCAAAAGTCCTTAAAACTCAATATCATCTCAGGCTAAAGCAAAAGCAATATGAACCTAAACCAAGGAATCGAGTGATAGTCATAATACTCCTCCTGAACAGCATTTCTGTGGCAATGGCCTACACATTCACTTAAATTCTATTTTGGGACAGGAAACATCTAAAATACATTCTTTTCAAAGAGGTTCTATACTTTTGCTTTTCAGTATTGAAAGAGATGTTTGGTTTGATTTGATTTCTGATTACATATATATTTTTTCCCTCAACTACCCTTTTGCCTTCAGGTGAGGAATATAAAGGCAAACATCTATTTAAAAAGCTGCACAGGAAACAACAGCATATGCTGTGCACCAGCAAGTACTAAACGATTCTCTATAACCACTGGAAATAAAGTGCAGTAATGTTCTTTACATAAAAGATCTTGCTACTATCTAATAGTAATGTTACATCAAATCAGGGACAGAAAGGCCCAGGTATTTACAGAGACATACTGAAATGAATTTCAGTATTGTTAAAATAAGCCCTGAAAAACTCATTTTCCTAATATTAGCCCCAAAAGAAGATGACTGGAAAGAATGGCACCCCAGCTCATTTTTGTGGTAGAGCCAAAAGTTCATTGGATATTTTTACCAGAAATCTAAATGCACTCAGTTTTATTTAGAGCAGTCAGGCAGCCAGTTGCAGTTTGTTTTAAATGGAGATACATCTGCACTATACAGCTAAGATCAAACAGCCCCTCAGAAGTGTAAATATGAGATATTACAGTCATTTAGTCAGAATGACTTTCTCCATCCACTATAGAGCCAGGAAAGAAACATAAAGGAATCAATAATGGAAAAAAGGCAGATTCTGTAAGAAGGTCTAGGTTAAGATTATGTTACTACCAGATTAAGCATTTTGTAGTTCTTCTTATTATTGACTGAAATTTCATGCCAATTTTAATATGTTTCATTGGAAAAATAGAGATTAGCTGAAAAAAACAACTTTGAAATCATAAATTAGGCTCCTCAATCTTCTAATGTATATACAGAAAAACCCCAAATACATGTCAATTTTTAAGCTAGCTGGTTAAACTTCTTATAAACTAATGATTACTTGTGTACATAATTTATGATATACATACATTATTTCAGAATCATATAAAATCTGCTGTTGGTGTAATATAAGATAAAATAGATCACTGTAAGTTACTGCCAAAGAGCTCATTACTTCAATCCTTAGATGGGTTCTGGATGGTTACTCCTTCCTTAGTGGCTCCATGAATATGGGGGGCATTTGGGGTGAAGGGGTGTTTGTCTTTTTATAAAAGGGAAAAATTAACCCTATTAATCTCAATACTTTCAGATCAGCAATTGTTCGAGTCCTTTGCTCCTAGGACTTAAGTGAAGAAAAAGCAATCTCAGTTTACTTCCTGCTGGAGTGCACATAAACAACATTTATCACAATAAGCACTATCTTGCCCACATACCCGGCTGGCTATCTCAGCTCATCTCCTTTAGACTCTCAGTGAAAAATCCTTTCATACTCTGATTTCATTGAAATAAGATTTATTTTCCTCTCAGTTTTCCTTACGCATTTTTCCTAACATATTTACATGTTTTGCTTGCTTATTCTCTGGTGTGTTTTGGGATATTTTTGAGCAAGACTCAGTTGCATCAGTCCAGCATGTAGAGGGAGTAAAATGGAAACGAGATGTATGCAAGCAACTACAGATGAATAAAACGGCGAGGTGTTATCAGGTTATCAGGTGAACCTGATTCTGCCTTGACTGAAAAATTCCAGTTCCACACAAAATTTGATTGCTAATGAGAGACCTGAGTTTTCATTATGTGGGGGGCTGAAGGGGCCCTGGTGACTTTGCACAGCTTTAGGGCAAGTTAATGGAAATTGTTGGGTACTTGGCCTACAGGAGGAAAAGGAACAATTTGCAGACTACCTAAATATAGATTTAAGAATCTGACATCCTGAAACCAAGGTAGAGGCCAACTTTGGTGACTTTTTAATAGCATGTCTTTCCACGGTGTTCAGTACTACATATACTGAAAAAAATCTGTTTTCCTCCTTTCATCAACAGCCCTCTTTTACAACATGTTTTTTTCATAAGAGCTGAAAGCAGGATTATTAATATTCAAAACTGCTTCCCTGAACACTGTGTGAGAGCTTCCTCCAACAGCATTGTAACTCGTTATTTAGTAACCTCAGCTCTCATGATAACTGAGATGTCTGTGGTCGCAGATGAGATGTCTACAGCTCTGTCTACCCACGTAACTTTCAAACTACATGCAAGTGCAAAGTAAATGTGGTGAGTTTTCAGTGTAATTCGGCTGAATCATTACACAGCCACAAGTCCCAGTTCTCCCAGCATTACCCTAAGGTGACTTAGTTTTCCACCACTGCAAGGATTGATTTTCTGGGAAAAAAATGCACAACAACTAGCAATCCTGTTGCTCCAATTGGTATCAAATTTATAGACTACTCTTTTTTTTTTTTTTTTTTCTTTTTTTTTTTTTTTTTTTTTTTTTTTTTTTTTTTTTTTTTTTTTTATTATGCCTTGGAAATAAGTTTAACCAAAAGTAAACCGGGACTCAGGATTTTGGTTTTTTACTTTTCGCATGATATACTGAGAAAGTTTAGTGCAATGAGACATCTATCTCTGTTTTGTCTTCCAGGTAATGCGAATTTACAGTGGATTGCAGAATCCCTCTCTGAAACCCTTGTGGTGCTGTGCATCACACCCACCACAGGGCACATCACAGTAGGGTGGGTGTGCAGGAAGGGATTCTCTTGCTGCACTCAGACTGAGCCTCCTAGGGGTTTGCACACTTCCTAAGGTATGTTTTCTAATAGTTCCTTTAACCTTACATTTTGAGGAATAAACATACAAATTATCAGGAAATCATAAGTGTAATCCAAAAACTTTTGAAAAACCTTAAAGAATATAGTCATATTGCAAAGGTGAATGTCCCATTCAGTAACAGACACAGCAGAAGTAACACTGGGGTCATTAAGGAGCTCCTGAGAGCAGCCACCTAAATAGTGGGTGTTTTTTGCAAATTGCCAAAGGTAGATGAGGCACAGGTACTTTCCTATTCAATAACAAACTCTGCTCCACAAACAAGTTATCTAAGCAAAGCCATGCCCTAATCATCTAAACAAGCAACCCAGTAAGATGAGCAATTCATTTCCCCACGCTGCCTCAAATGAAGCTGCATATTGTAGTTGAAATGTTCCTGACAGGTAAGATGGGCCTACAGCTCATTTTCCTGCAAGTGATCCTTTGTTGGGACACAACATGATCCAGTCCTGTGCACAAACATTCTGCAACTGCGTCAGTTCACTCCTGATGATTGGTGGATACGGAATTCTGGATGGAGTGTTAGCAATTTAAAGGGGAAATAAATGACAAAAATATTTGGACTGTCTTCCAAAACACTGAAGTCTATAGGCTCAGGAATGGTTAGGATGCTGTCTACCACCTACTTGAAGGTAACAGCCATACTCCAGATATGGAATCATGTCTCTCTTCCAGTGCATTGATCATCAGCTGCACCGAGTTCCCTGTACCTCACATGAAAAGGAATATTCTACAGTTTTCCAACAGCAAGCTGCTGCCATTATTGTAACTGCAACCCTGCCTACAATACATGAAAACTAAAAAGGAGGTAAAGAATGGAAATAACTTGACCACACCATTTCATTGTTCCAATCTTGCTTTTTGTACAATTCAGAGTACAAACATTTTCTCATAAAAACCTCACTGAATTGACTCTGCAGATTACCTGAAAACTATGTCTAGCCTCTGAGAGATTCCAGTCTGGTAAAACATAGCACATTAAATAGTTAGCACATCACAAACAAAACTTGAAATATCCTAGTCCCCCAAAGGTATTTGACACCTGATAAATTTTGTAGGCATGATATTACAGATAGGATTAGCTCTGAAAAGGTCAGGTTGATGAAAGAAACAGAAATAAAGTTCTGGTAGGGAAGATGTGGCACAGCCGTGATCCACGTAACACAGAAAATAGTGCCAGTGAAAGAAGCCAATATTAGAACAGTCATCTAGAACTCTGCTATGGACAGTAGGAGAGTGGACACAGAAAATTATTAGTGTTATCTTGCAGAAGCAGAAAAGCTGGACTTGGAATTAATGAAAACTATTCCACCTTCTCTTCACTATTTTAGAATTCTCCAAGGCATGTGTAATCCTAACATGAAAATAAACAGATGTCAGAAGTAGAAATTATGAAGAAATTTACAGCGTGGCAGCCAACACGTCCCTATCCTAACAACATGGGACAGAGCTAACAGGGCACTGGTACCTGCTATGTGGAATTACTGCAAATCTGCTGTGACAGCACACCTTGTGGGCTGTGTAATTCCAAATGGTGAAAAATCAACTCTGATAAAGACAGAAGAGTGACTGTGATTGACAGCGCACAGGAGATCGTTGATCATTCTTGGCAGGACAGTCTCTGTACAATGGACTAACAGGAAACCAGATCACAGAAGATTCAAATTACTGCCAGCCTGGAAAACAAAGAGCTTCTGGATTCTCAGCATCATCCTGTGCAAGCAAACAGGAATTAGTAACTTCTGTTGATGTGAATGATGGGACCATGAATGAAAGGTCCTTCCCAAAGCTAGGCCAAACACTGCTGACACTGGACAAGACAAACTGGGAAAACTCAATTTTCCCCTCACCAAAAGAGGCTGTCTGGTTTATTTCCTATATTTTTTCCTCCTTTTTTATTTGATTATGCCTTTCCCCAGTCACCTTCATAGGAACTTCTGTAACCTTTCCTTACAATCCTGTTTCTTTTACCTGCAGTTGTTTTCATTTTTTTGCCCAATACTTCTGCAACTACTTTACTTTATGATGAATGTAGACTCAGGACAATTTTCCAGATGAGAATTTGCAAGGATTAAACAGCTGTATTATTTAACTTTTTTACCAGTTTTACCAATTATAATTCTGTTTATGCATCTCAGAATGATTTTGGTCAACTTTTCCTCACGGCTGACCTGTAATGAGACCTTTGTCTTCCAAAAAATTTCCAAGGAAGTTATACCTAATTTTACATTTGTGCAGTCGATTATTGCTGTCTGTAACTTCATATTAATTGATCCAAAAATTGCCTAAATTAAAAAAAAAAAATTAAAACAACAAACCAATATTCCTTTACTTTATCAAGCCTTGGGAGTTATTCATAGTTTTAAAAGTCCTTCCATGTTGTATGATTAAAGAATATTTTGGGTCCTAGTCAAACCTCTGCTGAAATTTCTCAGTATGCTCTTGAAGTCTGATAGAAAGAGAGTGATAGTAATTCTGATAATTCTGATTAGTCAGTCTTCCAAACATTCTCATCACAGCAATGCATCTTATATCCCTAACTGACATATTTATGTGTTTCAATTGAAACATGTGGCTTTTTGGCTTGGGAAGTTTTACTTCATTTCCATCACACAGGTGCCACTCCATAGACTTGACAGGCCTTGTCATTCTTATTTACTCCTCTCTCCCAGCTTTTATATATATTTATTTTGAGTTGAGAACAGTAACTCTATAAAGTGTACAAGATGTGATCACACCATGAATTTAGTATGTAAAACTACAATGAGATCTATTTTATTCCATATAGAAAATCTAAGAGATATGGGAAATTTCTAAAACTTCACCCCTGGTAAGACCTAATCTGTCTGTGGAAAACTCAGGCTCTCATATCTAATTTTAATTGTCATCTCAGAACCTATCCTTTTATATGCATATTTCATGTTAATTTTTTCTCATTTCATGTGTTGTGTAAAGTAAACACCAGCTGAATTAGGAGATTTTCTGTTGATTTTTATGGTGTCAGCCATCCACAACTGCTCTTGGTCTGGTTATAGTGGCCCAATACAAAAAATGTAGTGCATAATAAGGGTCTAATACAGATGGCTGAAAAGCCTTTAGGAGACCATGATCCAAATCAAACAACAGACACATGCTCCACCTCGATCTCATCCATTTCTAGAGTTCTCTGAACATAAATCTTTCATTTCCAAAAGGGGTAAGGTACAGAAGAAATACATCAAAGAAAAGATAAATGTAAGTTTTTATATCTAATTAGGAACCTAAACATAGAGATTCATAAATTAAGTTTTTCCACAGCAATAGAGAATGATTTTGAAAATTCTGTCAAGAAGTCTTTAAGCCCTTTAAAACCTGATCCTATCTGAGGATACAGTAAAAACATAACATTAACTAAACTTTCCTCCAGTCTTAGCATCATATTCTGAATAACACATCTTCCTGAGTGTATGACCAGCAGAAACTATTCTTCTGCATTTAAGGACAACAGATTGTATTTCTGTACATTGTTTTGTATATTGAGATGAGAAGTGAAAAATATGGCCAAATTAGGTTGGAAAACCCAGAAACCATGCACAAAACTGTTCATCAGAACTTAGCATCTGTCAGCATGAAAAATCATATATGATTAATTTATTTTTATGACTCTGTATCATCCTGTAAAACTGCACAGCTTGCCTGCTTCAGCACATTAAGGCCTCAGGGAGGTAAAGCGCAGCAGTCATCCTTCACAATCAAAATGTGTTTAACAAGATTGTTAAGGGAATTCTCTTTACATCCCCTCAGTAGCTGCATGGGCAACTGGTCAGCTAGTGAGGCATGGTCATGTTTTTACAGTGCCTGCCCCAGTCATCACCATCCTGCCCAAGATCTGCACTTAACACTTGACATGCTTCCCCTTTCAGTGGCACAGAAACAGATTACACAATATCAGCCTGGCCTCTGTGTTATCTGGCTTCACTGAGGTGAAAGTGAGACCAAACACAGTATATTTTGCCTTATAGAAGCAGCGAAAAGAATTGGAAGAAAAATAAAATAGGTACCTTTAAAATAGTTGTTCAATATTTCAGTTGATTAGCTAGCATTGCAAAAATGTCTTAAAATATACACAAAAAAAACCCCCAAACACCAAAAACCATCCCATACAACAAAATTCTTTCAATAGACATTATTATCCTTGGAGCAAAATCCACTCTGTAATTTTAAGTCAAGGAAAATTGCAGAATATGAAAAGGAAGGAATATGCCAGGTTGGGTTTTGAGCTGACATCCCTTCCTAGCTTATCCTCATCGTTATCTTGAAGATAATTTCTTTTCCCTTCCCCTGCATAGAATCTGATATTCTCAAGAATGAAGTTCAGAAGAGACGATGAAGTGTTAAAAGATTAAGGCATTGTGTGTGAGCACGACAGGCGAGCCAAAATTAACGACAAAATAGGGGCGTTACACAAAACAGGAAAAAAAATTAAAATAGTCAGGCAGCTACCTTACAGAAAAATAAGAGTGCAGCTGCTGCACGGAGCACTTATCCCAACTTCATGTTCTGTGTTCTGCAGGTGCTGTGGCTGTGCTGGGACACAGGGCAGTGCTCTCCTGGCTGGGTTTGCTGTGCCCAGCCCTGCTAGGCATTTGCTGCGGCTGCTGGTGCCACCTACAGCGAGCTGGTTGCAGCTCCACAGACTCTGGTCCCCCCTCCTGAGCAGCATCTGAGCGAGCAAGTGAGAAAAAACAACCCAAAATGCATGAACAATGCACTGAAAAGAGCAAAGCAGGTTTTTTATGACACAAAGTGAAAACAAGACTACTCAGAAAAAGGAACAGGCAGGTAACCAAGCAGGTAAAAACAGAGGGGAAAAGATCAATGAGTACTCAAAGAGTGGCCTAGTAAGCAAAATGCAAGCCAGATCTGCATTTTACTAGAAGATATTCAAATTTTTTAAAAAGTGATTATTCATCTTGTAGAGAGAGACAGAGCACAGACGGATAAGATGAACATGTATTTCTGATTTTGATTTTAGGCTTCTTTTTATCACACCGTATCTTCTTTTTTCCATTTCCACCATATCTTTTGTTATTCTGTTACCCTTTTCTGCATGTGTTTGATAAATGGCAAACAGTATTATCAGCAGAAAAATGCAAAATGGAAACTCAGCAGTGAGAGTATCAAACAGATGTGTTTGGCCATGAAGAAGACATTGAGGAATCTGAGGATTCACAGCTTTGTCATAGATGTATTTATAAATTTCTGAGCACGTCTAAGCAGCTCATCACAGAGCAGTGCAGAGTCTTAAACTAGAATGTCCACATCAAGTGTGCAGTAAATTCTGGTTCCTGTGTCCAACACAGCAAATCTGTTTTACAGCATCTCTCTAGGCAGAATTAATGAGTTGAGCCCTGTCAATGTTCCAGGACTCAGTCAGTGGCAGTTTTAAGCCATTCAAGCTACTCTCAGAACTAAGGTAAAGTCCTGTCTACATCAGTACCTCAGATCTGTTTGTGTTCCTCTTCCCACACACAAAGCAAGATAAAATTTCTTCTTTCACCTCGTTGCTTATGTTTTCTATTCAGTCTGCTTAATCTGGAACAAATGATACCTTTTAGGAACTCTGTCTTGTCCAGAACCTATGTGGCAGTGACATGACTGCAGTTGGGTTCAGCTGAGGCTTTTAAATTGCCATTTTTAAAAAAGGCAACAGAAAGAAAATTATGTAAATATTTTAAATGTGGGTGGAGGTGGCTCCCTTTGCTTAGATTTGCTAGCAAGATGCCCTCATTAAAAGTTATCATTTACACATATCTATAACACAGATATAAGGTAGTAAAAGTTGGAATTTGTGGCATCATAGAAGATTAGTTTGGAAAGTGAGGATGTAAAGGTAAATTACATCATGGTAGTATGATCCTACCACTGGCTGTTGTGTGGTGTTTGTGGCACTTATAAAGCAAGTTCCATTGCTTCTCTCTAAAAATCCTGATTTTATTTTCAATAAATACTGTGGAATTGCTGAATAACAAGGATGCATGAAGCAATGTCAGCAGTGGTACATCCAGGGAATCACAGACTCACAGAACAGTTTACTTTGGAAAAGACCTCTATGATGATTGAGTCCAGACATTTTGCTTAATGAAAAATCCCTGATGAAGGAAAGTTAATCACATATTGCTGAAAGAGAAGTGAGAACGGAACCTACTCTTCATTTCACTACTTACACACCAGAGGCTCCAGCCAAAGCCTACCTCACATGGCTTGGAAACCAGAAAAAAGACAAGGTCCCAACTTCCTGCTTTATAAAGCTTTGTACATGAGCCTTTTCCATCACACAAATCCTGTTGATTTCAGTAGAACCTGAGCTTTCTGCACAGCTTTTCTCCCACGCTAACTCTTATATTTCTTATATTTCCCTGAGACTTTCTATTATCTTCCAATATTTTGCCTAAGTTTTGTCAGATTAGCTGCCCACACTTGGAATGCCTTCATTGTCTTCATCTGCCAAGAATTGTTTCCCTGTACCAAGCCATTATAGCCAGGACTCTCCTTCCCTTCAGTGCCTCTCAAATTATTGTAACACACTCAGCATTTTCCAAATACTTCTGGCTTCAGCCTTCTTCTTGCCTAATACAGATCCCAATTGTCTTGAGGCAGAGAACACGTTTTACCCACCTAAAAAGCCTTGTAAGTTTACAGCTTATGTAAATGATGGCTCATAATGATAGCTGTGATATACTCTATGTAATACACAGATGCATTAAAGATCAGCTGGCCAAACAAATCACAAATCACAAGATAACTATCACTAATCACTAACTGCACAATTTTGGCCTGTGCAAAACAGAATAGAAAGATTCACTGACTTGGGACTTGAAGAAACAGATAGATTTCAGTGGGAGAAAAAAAAAGCTCAGCCAAGTTAGAATAAGGCTAAACTGAGGGGAGGAAAAAATTGATACAAATATCTTAGGTTTCTTAAAAATTCTGAGCCTAGTGCTAGAACCAAAACAACAGCACTGCATTCAAGTACAGTAGTTGTCTTTCAAATTATATATTACTTAATGTTGCCTACCAGACAAGGGTATTTCCCAAGGTGATCTAGAATTATTTAAAGCTACAGCAATTATATCTGTGAGTGTTAGACTCTTACCTGTGATGTTTGTTCCACTCAAGCTGCTCTATAATGTCAAAGCTAAAAACAATTCCTTAAAACATGTACCTCGGGTTTGAGTTACATCAGTGTGGAGGATGGGAAGGAGCAGACATACTAACACTTCAGAAGTATTTTAGGATTCTCACTAAAACCAACTGAGCTATCATAAGAGAAAATCTAGGAAGCTTCTTGCAGAGACGTATCTGTATGTTGCAGTATGGTCTCATCCCTTAGATAAAATTGCTACCATTATTCATATGATATTTGCTAAATTAGGTGTGCATTTCTGTAAGCATTGTTGTTTTCCAGGGATGCTCCATACACATCCCTGACTCCCAGTTAGAGTCCCTCTTGAGGGAAATGAAGCTATGAGTAATAGAGAAAAACAAAGTGGAAAGTGGCATAAAATGAAAATAAACATTAATAATCTTTAACCTCACACTGATTCATTGACTCACACAAATCAGCACTCTGGGATTTGGTCCCTATTACCGAGAGGGAACTCAGGGTATTAAATCTTTAATCATACAGGCACTTAAGCAATATCTTCAGCACTGGCATTAGAGTAAAGCCATGGCAGTGAGCTGGCAACTCATGCACCAAGCCATCCTTCTGCACCTGAGGCTGGGCATTTGGGGTGGGCCACTGTGTGGTGCTGCCATGTTACTGTCGCTCATTTCCATCTCTTATTTGTGAAGGTTTTGGAAAGGTTGAGAGGGAAGTCTCCAATGCACGCAGGAACATTCCACTTAGCCAAGAAGGGGAAGTGTGCTGGAGTAGAAGCTGGGAAAAGACAGGAAAGGCACCACTTATCTTAGTGTCATCCAGCTGAAAGCAGGGAGCTGAGTGCAGAGACTGCAGCCCATATCAGACATCTGGGAAAGTATTATGAGAAGCCAATATACCACTTGATCCTTTCCTAACAGCAAAGTTTGGAATTGTTTAGCAGTAAGTACCAGGTCTCATAGTTTTCATATCCTGCAGCTCTCCCACTACTGAAAAGAACTCTCTCTTAGATTCCAGATATATGAGACAATAAGGGTTTACAGTTACTGCTTTGATCTTTCTATTGCTGTACAATTTACGTATTTATCAAAATATTTTAAGCTCCCCATCTATCTGTGTTCATGTCTGTGTATTCATCCATGTCAGATTTTTTGATTGTCTTTGAAAACACAAACGTGGATTTTCTTTCTTTTTTATCAGTGTAGTTGTTATCAAAATTTTAATATACGTTTAAAAAAGAACTTTATTTCCCAACAGCCAATACTTTTATCATCCGGGTGTTTCAACACCATTTTTCTAGAAACAAAAGCCAGTCTACTGCTATGGTTAACCCCTCTGGCTCAAACATCGTTCATGAGCATCAGCACGGTAGGAAAATATTTTTCTCGCCATTACCTTTGAGAGGCCTCCCACTATTCACAAAAGATTTTCTATACAGTGCTGTTGAGTCAAATCTGTTTTGCCCTGAAAAAATCTCAATTTTCAAGATTCAACACTTCAGTGATCACACACTTAGAAGTACTCAGTGTTTAGATGGTAGGATGCCAATGAAGGGAACAGCACCAGATGCTCAGAGTCCTCAGTACTGCTGAGCAGAACTCATAGGATGGCAGCACACAGGTAGCTAATACTTTACAAACATTGTTTGGTGATACTTGAGGTAGAAGATGAAACAAGTCTAAAACCTGTATTTATAAGTTGGAGAATGAAGTCAACAAATAAAATAGGCTGTAGTTTGGGTGTCTGTTTATTTCCTACACCACACTTAGGCTGAGCTTTGAGGATCATAAAATTGATATTAAATTGAGTAGCTTCTTCAAAAATAAGTAAGTAAACAATATTTATGACCAGAAAATAATTATTTCAGTTCCTTGCAAAAATATATATTTTTAAAAAATATAATGTTTCAAAATTTTGAATTGATTCCGGGACTATTACAGTAATCTCTGTTTTAAAAAACTGCTAGTGTGTCAGGTCAGGGATATAGTTGTATTTTAGGCTGAAAAAAGTGTAAAATCCTGACGCTGAATGCAGAATGGATTTCACTATGTGTTAGAAAACATCTGGAAAATCGTTTAAAAGTTCTGGATTTCAAGTCCAGCCTCTGAATGCAAAAAGAAGTGTGGTAACAATGGCTTTCTGGGGAATTTTCTTCCTCCTAGTGCTAATATGAAAGTCTTGCCAGGACCAACTGCCATAATTTCAGATTGATAATTTCTATATTTTAGTTCAAGATTAGTTCATTAGTAACAGAGGTGAAGCAGTTTCAGTCCTTTTCCAAAATTCAGCCCTTCCATGTCAGTGTTTTATAACGACTGCATGTAGCAATCAGCTCTGGTTAGGGACTCCTGTTCGTGCTACAAGATACTGTCTGGAATAAACCATTGTCTGTATTGTCCCAAGACAATTCAACTGCAATCAACACACCGATTCTTGGAAAATTCCTCCAAAGACATTCCTCCTGTCTCCAAAGCACCAGGAACATTTTTAGGGCATTCATTTATAGATATTTTTGGCCAAAGGTGGACAAATATGATTTAAACATTCTATTCCTTCCGTATCAGAGTAGCACTTTAGGGCTCATGCTCTTAAACTCAAGCTGGGGAGGGAGGCAGCCAGAGGAAGGCGTGAGGAAAAAACCAGCACAAATATTGCTCTCTGCTATTTTGCGATTAATTTCAAATAAAGCCTCTCTCCAATTTTCAAAAGCTGCCTCCCTCTACAGTATAAACCATATATATATGTAAAAATGTGAAATATGTATTAATGCATGTTTACTAAATATCCACTGCTGAAACTTGAATTTGGAGGCTATTATATCCATCTATAATTGAGGAGCTACTTCTTGTGTACTTCTATTGTACAGTTAATTTGCTGTAACCACAGAGATTAGTGTCAGGATCATCACAATAAAAGTCAAATAAATTTTTAAACAACCCTTTATTTTTAGCATCATTTTACCTATCATTGAAATGCACACGATGCTAAGAAGGGTGACATAACAGCTGATATGTACTTATCATGAATTATATTTCCTCCTGAATGACTGGAAATGTGATCTGTAAGAACTAGGAAGGTCTGACTGGGGAAAGAATCGCAGCTGTTCTATGAAATAAATATCACTGAAGTCATATCTTTAAATCTACAGTTTCTTTGCTTTTGTAAGGGAGATACCACAGCCAAAGACTCATCAGAAATCTCATCAGTCCCAAGTGGAATCCACTCATGAACAGCAGCATCTCCCTGACATAGCATGTGATCCTCTTGTTACTCAGGAAAGTAGCAAACACAAAAACCTCCTCTTGAGCATGTTTATATAAATATAGAGGAACTTTACACAGAACAACATATGACACCAATTTAGTTAAGCAAAGGTCATGAAAGTCCTATAAAGTTTTATTGCAGGATTGATTTTGTGTGTATATCTATTAATATCGTAAACATATCACAGTATTTGGCTTCAATACAGACTGAAGAAAATAGGAAAGGCCAACAAGACCAAGGACAGCTTAGCATCAGAATTGCTATGGAAAAAATAAGGGAAGAGGCAAACAAGTCAAATGAGAGTATTCTGAACACCTTTTGAAAGTTTATTCCTTTCAATTAGAATTTTTCCAGATTGAATATACTGGACTATCACCAAGAAATCCTAAAATTTCTAGGGAACAAAGGTAAGTTAAGTTTAAAACATTTGTGACCTGCATACATTTTCAAATGTAAATACAGGAAGTAAGCATGCCTCTGAAGAAGAATTACGACAATGAAATTTTAAAAAATGCAATTAAAATACAATGTAATCACAAGGTCTGATCTGCCCATAGTCAGACCCTGTGTGTATTTCTGGAGAATAATGACAAGGACTTGAAAACCCCTTAGGCCACAGCGGCAGCTTTTATCCAATCCACTTGATCCATCAGTGCAGCAGCACAGCTTTGTACCGTTTGTTTGTGCTGAAGGTCGCCTGGACCTCCCCCAGCCCTTAGGGCAGAGCTGATGACAGCTCTTCGTGCAGTGCTAGGCTCCCTGATGGAAACAAAATTTAAAAGGGAAACCTTTTCCTTTGGAGTAACCATCATCTGCACTACTGAGGATTTTAGCTTGGAGACCTGTGCTATTCATGTTTTATATCTGCTGCGTTAAACTCAACAGACCATTACAAGGTTCAGCTCAGGGGTTTTGGCAGTAGGTCCTTTATTTTTAACTGTCAGTGCTGATAGACATCTCTGCCTCCTCTAGTTTTCTTCCCTGCCTGCTATACTCATTTTAGTTAACGCAACATTCATTAAAATAGCCACTAATCAATAACTGAACAGGACTTGCCTGGATACCCTAACCATCACTTGCATAAAACAGCTGTTAAGCATCGCTAAGAAAAAGCAAAAAATTGGAAGTTACTTTCAAACTCTCTCTACCCTCAGAAATCCCAGGAGAGGTTGACTGAGAAGACCATTTCCTGAAAGCTGTTGCAGGTCCAGATTTCCTGAGTTTGGTTCTTGAATTCATTCCAGGTGATCCCACTAATGTTGATGGATTTACTCTAGGTTTGCTGATGGTGCCTTGAAGACATGATCTCATGGCTGCTTCACATTCATCAAAGTCCACAAACAAAAGGGACCATCCTGCCTTCATTTTTACCTCCTTCAAGCTGTCTAAAACACTTATCCTTCTGTTATTCCTACCTACCCAGCCACCCCAAGCCAAATCCTGGTCACTTTCACAAGCCACACTCTGGGAATTAGCTCAAAGCATCCACACTAACTATGATACTTCAGGAGCCACCAGAGGAAGCTCATAGCAGAGTGAGGAGCCAGACCTCTTTCAAACATTTTATGAGATTAAATTTGGTTTTCTTTTGCTCTTCATTTGCACTGCAGAGTACGAGATACCAGTTCTAGGTACTTAGATGAAAGAGGAATGACAAACTCTGACAAATGTTTCCTTGTATCTTAAGCCTCATTCTTTGGAGTATTGTGATACTTAATTTGACTTCATTATTACCTCATTATGCTCAGAATAATAACAATAAGTTATTAAATTAATTTCTGTTCACTTTAAACAATAGCAAATTTTTTCTCCTACCGCTCTTCATTTTGATCTCTGAAAACTATCTGGTAAATGTTTTTGCCTGTATCAGAGGTGAGAAACATTAAAAATTGTCTGATGCCATGCTGAAAGCCCACAAAATATTTTTCAGCTGGAAACTACAAATCCCCAGAATAGCAGTATATATTTTGTGCAAAGAGAAAGCAGTGGAGAGGACAGGTTTGGGGGGTGTTGGGTTTTTTTTTTTTTTTTTTTTTGGGTTTTTTTTTTTTTGGGGGGGGGGGGGGGTTTATATTTTTTATTGCTGCTCTCATCAATTTACTTCACCAATTAAGAGACAATATCCAAAGGTCATAATTACTTTGGGCTGGATATGATAAAAATGGCCTCATGATGAAAAGTTTCCTACTCTATAGCTGCTTAAATTATTTTATTTCTTGGCTAATGGTTTATTAAAATAACAAAATAACTCTACCAATGCTATTACTTAGAAATATTAATCCCACGTCAAATTAAATTGAAGTATATGAAAAATCAGCGAGAAATCTTGACAAACTTTAATGAACTTCTAGGTAAAATTAAGAATTTTAGTTAAGACTGACTATTTTTTTATCAAAAAAGGAAAAACGGAAGGAGGAATGAGAGAGCGTTTTTTGAAATCTCCCTTTAAATGACAGTCCAAAAGAAATTCCTGGGCAAAGTAAATTTGACATCAAGGCCACCCTTCCCCTGAGGCATTTTGTGCCTTTCTCTGACACTCTCCAGTCAGAAACTGAGCAAGAAAATAGCTTTATTCTCAAAGACATTCGCTTGCAACAGAGGATACAAAGCTTCCAGATCTTCTGAGACATGGTTATTACTTCCAAAAGCAGGCAGAGAATCCACAGAAGACTAATCAAGAGCAGCTGAAACATTAGCAGTGAACAAGAGACTCTTGAAAAGTGAGAACTGAACCAGAGTGTTTTGTATGTGTAAACAATATTGAGTATGTAAAATATGAACACTACTCCAAGTCTTTCTCTTCTAGCAGGTTTTTGAGTAACATTTAGTTTGCTTTTCTTTTGAGTACAAGACAAAATATTACCCTTTGTTTGTGGCTTTGTTTTGTTTTTCCTTTCAAAGCAGAATGATAAATTAAACTCCCAAATTACTCCTTTGGCACCAAGTACATGAGCTTTTTTCCCTAACTGGAAATGATATTTATATTATTATAGGTATTATTAGTCTACCCAAGTGATTGTCAATTATTTGCATAGCCTTTCTTGCAGGTTTGTCAGTAGCCTGGAGTGAGTTTCTATTTGTTGCTCCAGAAATAAGCTGTGTAAATGCTAAGAATGCAGGGAAGGCCATCTGCTGAAGCACACATGATGGCTGCAGAATAGCTACACCAAAGTGTGCAAAAATACCTCTTAGCTGCAAAAAGGCAATTTCACTGCTGCTTCAGAGGTGTTTAAGAATTTTGCTACCTAGGAAGATCTCTCCTCAGAATTCCTGGCTTTACACACAAGCCTTCTTTTACCTTTCAGTTTATGCAGTTTACTGTAAGCCTCAGTCTTGAGACAATAGCACATTTTAAAGATGTAACTTTAAATAATCAAAGAAAATAAAAGGAAGAACAATTGAGAAAAAAAATTTTGTAGTTTAATTGCTGAAATAAAATTGTGTTGATTAATAATTCTTAGTGAACATATTTTGAGGGGAATGAAAGTCCAATAATAATAATAGCATTGAGTCCTTGGGAAGATTATAAACAACCAATGCTAATTTTAAACCCATTCTATGACACCAAGTATTTAAAAAAATTTTGACTTTGTGAACTCCTTTAATAAGATTACTAAGACTGACTATTTCATAGCCTTAATCTGTTCAGCATTTCATTGGTTCACAGGCCAATAAATTCCTTCTCTCTGCTATTTTCCTTAAACCACTTTTGTTTTGAGATCACAAGTTTGATTTTTTTTTTGGTAAATAAATTCCATTTCCATACGAGAAACTTGAAAAAAAGCTCAGGATAAATGAATAGAAAGCTTTCATCCTTTTCTTCAAAGACTGATTTTAATATATTAGGAAAATCAGAATTACCATCTGAATAATGGCAATAAATGATCTGCATTTTCAATGGTTAGGTGGAAATTTATTGTTCCATGAGATATTGTAAAGAAAATATTTTTTTCTTTAAAAGAGAATAGGACATAGGCTTAGAGTGTGGTTGGCTTTACTCATTCCTCTGCTGCCGTGGTATCTCAGGATAAGTCTTTTTACCCTTTTGGGATAACAAGAAGAAGGCAGAGTACATAAGTTGGACATACCAGCAGTGACTGATGTACTCTAATGAGAAAAATTCACTAAGCATCACTGGTTTGGACAGATAAGCAAAGAGTCTATTTGGGGAGGGTACGGTTTTAGGGCAATTAATTTAATAAAAAGTATTGCTACCTGGAGATATTGCACAAAAATTAAAAAAAAAAATTAAAAACGATACATCAGGAATGAAAAACTTGGGAATTTTCTTCTCTCAATTCACTTCTCAACTAAGGTCACACAGTATATGCTCATTCGCCTGCATGGTTTCGTTCTGTAATGCGTTATTTAATTTTGCAAGCAGATAAATTGACTTAGTTTGTCTCCTAGAGGCATGCAGAAGTGGATAAATTTGGTACAGCTCCACATAAAAGTAGATAAGCTTTTACTCTTGCCCACACTGTTGTATTTACTAACTTGAGTGACTCAGAGTTTGCAGGCTGGTTTGCTCAGTTCATCAGATATAGTGCTGGATTCCAGACTTTTCTTACCACTACAGTCCCATTTACTTATATAGATTTCTAGGAATTCACTTACAGTAGTCAGAAAAGCTGTGATACTACTCCTATAGTAGATATTCTGCATAATTTTAGTTTTACACCTTCATAAAATAAGATACAGTGCAAGAGCAGTTATAGCAGAACCCATCCCTAATAGATCCAATTCCCAGCTGGTTTGATAACATTTCTGAAACACCTGGATGTCCAACATTTTAGCTTCAACTTCTGACTAAATTCAGTTTCATGTCATTTAGGTTTCTAATCAGCAGTTTATCTTTTTAACTGTCAATGGCTGACTCCTAAAGGTTCTTTATCAGTGCACAAGCCATTAAGGGCTAAAGCATCTCTGCAACACAGATCTTCCTAAATCTAAAAATACTTAGTGAGGGAAGAATGCATTCAGTTTCTTTCAAGCAATGCAGAATTTGATGAACTAAAATGCTAACCTAGCTCTTTAAAAAAGCTTGATAACTTTCCATCAGGTTTAATTCATCTTTAATCAGAAAATCGTTGTTTCCTTACACAAATTTCAGCTCAAAACAGAAGCTAAGTTATTTGCAGACAAATAAAGCAACAAGGCCACAGAAAAATACTAGAGCATGCAGAGAAAACAAACTCAGGAAAGCATATGGGTCCTGACATGGGTGCAGAGGGGAAACATATGGCTACGCTCGCAGAAGATATTCACTGCATCCTGACATGTTTCGAGTAGAAAAAGGAAAGCAGTTTGAAAACAAGCTGTGCATTTTGTTGTACACAGTCAGAGAGGGCCTCCTTCTCTACAGTACTTAATATTAAATCCTATTGTTGCAAATTAAGTGTCAGTGACAAGGAAAATTCTAGAAATAGAACACTATGGACTTCTGTCATCTATGTACCGAGCAGAGTAGACCAGATGTCCACTGGCACCAAGTGACCAACTCCAGGGAAAGCAGCAGATAATTTCTGGATGGAAAACAGAAGACAGTTCTCCCCTCAGTTTGCCAGAAGGCACTGTGATGAGAAGGAACATTGTTTGAACACTGCCAGAATCTCCAGCTTGCTCCCTGGACAGTTGCACTGATTGGAAACATTGATATACATGGATTATACTCAGGGAATTTTTTAACTTTTAATGAGATTTATAGCATGTGCTGCTGTTTCAATGACCATCTTTTTCTGAGTAAACAAATAATTCTCTTCAAAACTGTATTTGTGCAAGTCTTCCGTACTCTGGGGACTCTATTATCCAAGGTGTTATTGCAGTACCAAAGGCAAATGAAACACCATCAATAAATAAAGCATAGTTTTACAAATATTTCAAATTGGATCTCTTTGGCATCTGTTTAAATCAATTTATATTGAACTCAGAATTCACAGGTATTTCTATAACATCTTATTGCTTTAATTCTAAGACTTTCAGATAAATTAATTAATGGGAATTCCACAATAATCTCTCCCAGATACATTATTTTAATTGTGCAGATGTTAGATTGGGGAACCAAGATGAAGAAATATGACTAAAGCCTAGTAAAATCCACTGAAGAGGAAAACTAATCATTTTTATTTCCCAAATTTCAGGCTAAATGTTCAATTGAATACAGTTTTTTAATGGGGTTTGCATCTTTCTAAATATAGGGCAGAAGATCCTTAATTAAATGCTTAAAACACAAAGTATTTGGGTGCTAGTTTCTCTTCCAGCATACATTACTTGCAGTATCTTTATATTCCTTGGAAAAGACAAAGCCTGTTTGTACAAATATTTATCAGGTAACATCACGCACAAATGCAGCAATTAGAAAAATTGCAAGCTGCTCTATTTAAATATTTTAACCTCATAATAATTCATTGATATAATTAACACTAAAAAATCAGGGCAATACATTACACTGCTGTTACTATGCTTGTTTCTACTACTTCATTTCAGAGAATTAATGATATCCATTATCTTGCTGCCATTATGAACCTGTCAAAAGTTTCAGGCGGCAAATCAAATTTTCCTTTTTAATAATACAAAATTATCAAGTCTCTCAAGTTCCAACAGTAACAGCTGTTGTATAACAGAGGTAAACAGAGCTTTTTGAAACTGGCTGCCTATTTCCCCCTTCAGCCATGGTTTTTGGAGTGTGCTGATGTGGAGAGCCAGTTCCTGGCAGCAGAGGGGTTGGGGACAGCTGTGCCCCTGCAGGGGCAAACCCAACACACCCTCCTGGCCAGAGGAGCTGCACAGCTGCCTCTGGGGGCTGTGCCAGGGAAACACTGGAAACACACTTTCTCTTCCCACATCTGGGAAGATTGCAAAGAAAGCGTTCATCTTGGGACATCATGTGAAATCACTTTCAAATACAGAAATCCATACTAAGACAAGACATTAGACCCTGGTATCATTCCCCAAGCTAACAGAACCCAGTGGAAAAAAATTGTGGAGCGTTCATAGGATTTTCTCTACTGACCCATTTGACAGCAGAGAAATTCTGACACTCCTCCCTGAAAGCACCTGTTGAGAAGGCACTGTTATATTGGAACTCTGGGCACAGAGAATTTCAGACTTTCTGTGCTGACAGGGAATGATCCTCAAAGATACACTACGTTTGACCTGAGGCCTCGGGAAAGACTTCCAAACCTGAGTGCTAGCTCTGAAACTGTGAGTGTGTAATTAAATAGAAATGTGTTATATCACAGGATGAGAAATTTAGAATTTAAGGTGGTGGGTTGAAATAAAATATATGTAACAAGATGGAGGGTTTAGGGTGTAGTTGTCCTTCTCCTTCTCCTTCTTTACAATTTTGGGTGATTTTGTGTGATTGGTTGAGAAATTCTGCAGTGCTGGACATGGGTAGCTACTTATTGACTTAGAAGTGGAAATAAATTAGTTGGCATCTCATAATTGAGTAGTTTAGGCTTAAAAGACCTAAAGACATTACTCTGTACTCTATTTTTACCTTGTTAACTTAGCATGTAGAAGCACTCATGATCAGTGAGGCAGTAACTGAGATAAGATAACAACATCAGAGTCAGAATACGAATTCCAACTCTCTCACTTTTAATCCTGACCCTGAGAAGAAGAACCTGGTGAAGCAAAGAGGCTTCCACACTATTGTATGAGACTTTCTTCAGGAGAGAATGATCTAGCCCAAAGTAATTATGTGCTCATATAGGCTTCTCGGGTTTAGTTAAAAAAACAATTTTCTTACCAACTACTCTTTAATTTAGAGCACAGAAACAATTGTGCAAACCATTTATACCTAAACAAGTAGAGATTCTGAGATATATGACTTTATTTGGAATTTAACCTACTTGCAACATGAGAATTTGGCCTTTTATATGGGTGAAATTTTGTTTGAGATCACTATCCATGTGATCCACTATACCCTTACCCCTCCAGGGAATAATTTAACTGTGTGGATTAGAGAGGAATATGAAGTTAGTTTTACTTTTCAATTCAAATCAATGAAACTTCAGATACAAATCTAGTTTGCAAAGGAATTGGACACCATTTATGTTTTAAGACCCTGCCTTGAAGTTTTTCATTAGACCCTGTGCTGGTGTTTTTCATTAGAGTAGTATAAATGTAGAGTTGTTGCACTTTACCCAGATTTATGAGAATGTCACAGAGCTCAACTTATTACAATTAACATTCCAATTACATTTCTAGAAGTATTTCAGAAAGGCCATTTAGAATGCTTTGACAGGAATTTGATGCACAGTTCACTACCACAGCAAATCACACTTGGAAAGAGAGCTGGAAATTGTACATGCTTTGAATCTTGCATACTGATTTTGGCTGAGCAGTCACAATGGTAACCTTCTAGAAAATTCAAGAACAAATTGTCAATGTGTGTTCCACCAGCTTCCCCTCTCTCTAAGTGGAAAATACAACTCAGCAGACAGAAAATGGCATGTATGTAATTGTACTCACATGCACTTCAACCACACAGCAATCTCCACTGATGTACTCTCCTTACACAGCTCATTTGCAACCTTGATTGAAAATAATGAAGAACTAACATACACAAAATGCTTTAGAATGTTCTATACCTTGTCCTTTATGTTGGGCACTTAAATTTGATCTACTGACTACTATCCCTAATTATGTTTCCAGAGCTCGAGAGAGAGTGACCCACCCTGAAGTGCTCCACTGAACCACAGAGGGCTCTGCCTGCAGCTCAGCACTGGTGCCAAGCCCCAGATCTGGGCTCCAGCTGGAGAACGAGGCCAGAGAGTTGGGGCAGGGATGGGGAAGCTGTGCCCAAGGTGCAGAGCTGCCTCCTGCCCTGGGCTGGGGAGTGACAGGGGCTTCACCTGTGGGGAGGGGGCTGCAGCTGAGTTACTGACATGGAATCACAGACTTCTCGAGCTGGAGAAGACATTTGAGTCCAAGTGCTAACCCAGCACTGCTGCTTTTGAACACCTGTGTGTTTTTTGAGCACTTGAGGCAAAAGAGTTTTGGCAGAAAGCGAGCAGATTGTAGCCCAGAATGAGTGAAAAAAACCCATGGGTTTAGACCTTGCAAGAAACCAAGGATGCAAGAAGGGAAAAGCAGCTGTAGACTGCACTTGAACGAATAGGGGGGACAGCTCATAAGCTATGGAAGCTGGAATTTTTAATAGCAGTAGAAATTCTCCTACTCTTCCCTCACATCTGAATGTACAGGATTAGTTCAGTTCTTGGCAGTTAATGGACAAAGAAATGGAAGAGAACAAATTTTATGAAAGGATACTTAAAAGATGTCTCAGTTTGTAAAGACCACCAAGAAGTCCCTTGTCTCAGCTATCACTTGAGCTTCCAGTTCCAGCATTTTGCATTTTGCCAGCATTTTGGCCTCTTTAGTGAGCAGTCAGCACTGGATTTCCTTTCAGTTAGGAACCAAATCCTAAAACCCCTGCTTAATTTTAGGCAGTCTACTAACATAATGCTATTGTACATGAAACATTTGGAAAATCCTTCATGCACCCAGCTACTTCCTGATCTGAATGTTTAAACAATTTCTCAGCTCAGCCATGACTTCCCTTTGGGGTACTGATGGTAGCTGCTGCCAAAATTCAGTGTACTTGATATTTTCACATGTGCTTTTGATTATTACCTTGGTTACTGTTCCGGTTTTGTTTTTTCTTGTTTTTCACTACGTGCTCTTTTAAGAAAATCTTCTAATTCATAATGTGTAAGGATTTTAGCAAGTTTCCAGAATTTGCCTTAAAGCCAACACTTAATTGGAGTCATACCAAATTATGTTTGGCCTGATACATAGCACATGCCTGACATGCATGGATCACTTCCCCCCTAGGAGTTAACTCTTGGCTGGCATGAGTTAGTGAAGATAACTGTACTACACCAATTTCCAATTCTTTAATGGTGTATAAGTTAGACATGATACAGTCATCTACTTAGAGCAATACAAAAACACTGCATGATTGTTCAGACTGAGAATATTTTATCTTATTCCATTCTGATCCGGGATTCACAGACCCTTTATGAACCATGTTCTTAGAATTTAGGTAGTTTACCTCTCCTCACCTCACCATAGTATGTATATGGAACCAAGAAAGCATCTATTCTTACACATTAGTGGAAAGTCTGAATGGATGTAAATATTACGTGTTATAACTCACTTTGAAATCAGGATGTATTTCAGGGGAAATGCCATTCACAGAGATTCTTTAATTGCCTTGGAGATTTAAAAGATTGCCCTGTGGATTTCCCCACTCAAACCTTGGAGTATTTCCTATGATGTGCTGCTTCATTTATTCATGAAAACTTAGGAACACTAGGAAAGATCAGTATCAAAATTAGTTTCAAATTAGACAACAACACAAAAAGACAGAATTATTGACTGTATTTAACCTCAACCCACGAAGATTTACTGCATGGTTAAGAAGGGCATCTCCATGAAGTGGCAAGTGACTGTTTCTGAAGCACTCTATTGTGTCCTTTTGTGCCATGCCAGGATGGTACCTGGACCTTTCGCATGACTTTTGTCCAACTTTCAACTTTGTAAAGACACAAACAACAGTGAAGCCACTAATGATTTCCCAGCCACTCCTATCATACTGTGGAGTAATACCTCAGGCATGCAATTTCCCCCATCCTCTTGTGGCCTTACTCCCCTTGGCCATTTCAGCAATTCTACTGCAGGTCCTGTGCCCTGGCTTTGCTCTAGAAGAGGGCAAGAGGCTCCACTGAAATCAATGGCAAAGTTATTCTTTCATCTGAGGCTCCATATGGCAATATCCAACTGATTGGCAAAAAAAAAAAATTATTCACAGCTATTAGCAACCTTTTCTCACACCAATTTTTTCTTCAGTTGAAATGCCTTGTCTTTTTTTATTCTTTTAGCTCCCTATAAAACCGTAATGATGCCAAAGTTATACTGAAAATCCATAAAGGTGTAACATCACATAAGTAATTATACTTTCTTCGGAAACTAAGATTCACAAATAAACATAATTTGAATGAAGCACTGAGAAATCAAGGTCTCTGATTAATCTATTTATATTTAGAAGTCTATGACTGATGTGCTATTTTATGAATGTCAAAACTTTTTTTTATATTAAGGTGAAAATACATGCATATACAAGCAGCATTCATTATCTCTGGATAATCAGCACAGGAAGAGACCCTGAATGTCAAATTCACCTGTGAAATTAAGAGAGAAAGTTCCAAAGAGAGAGCAAAACAAATCAGATATGACAGAGCATGACTGACACCTGATGGGTTTGTATCTGAGCAGCAACCAAAAATAAAATAAAAGTCCAGCACAGTGTGGAAAGACATAGAAAAACTTAATGTTTTGTGCTAATGAGAACAAATAACCTTTCGAATACAGAGCCCAGAGAGAAATGGGTTTAGCCATCCATTATTCAAACAACAGCCAGCCCAGTCTTCTTAGGAGTGGCTTTATGAATACACCAACAATGTCTGCATTTCTCCTGCTTTTCATGAAATACAACTCGCCAGAAGTTCTAGTCCTTACTAGGAACGTTATGAGCCAGAATTTGAATTCTATCTCTAATAACAGTGACATAGGAGATTTAGTAGAAATGCCTGGTAAGAATCTCATAGAAACTGAAGTCCATCGGACTGGAAGTATGAAAAAATGTCAGGAAGTTATTGCCACATTTAAAATAAGTTAAGGCTGTTCTTTTTCTAGTTTAATCCATATATTTTTATAGATTTGTATAATAATAATTATAATAATAATAGTAATAGATTATTATTAGTAGTAGAAAACAACCTAATGGCAATAGTCTTGTAATAAATAAAATTCTATTTGATTACAGATTTAATGATGAAGCAATAAAGTGTTATCTTTATTCACTGAAATTAATTAATTACTGTAAATGCATATTTCACAGTCCTTAAATAAGTATTGAAGAATAAAATTACTATGTGATTGGCATTCAGTCTGTATTAGGGTTTTGAAGTTCTTAGTGAAGGAATTTGTTTTTCACAAAGTTCTGCAAAGCCACAGTGCAACGGCACGGTTGTAGTTTAGGAAAGAAACAGATAGAAATAAATAAGTTTTTCCAAAAGAAGAAAAGCTTTATGAAGGATCTGAGGAATGCCTGTAAATACTGTACCAGTTTGCAGTTACAGTTTTTGTAACTGCAAATCTCCCAAGAAGTTATAAGCTAAATCAACATTTATTTGCACACATTATCTATATTGCTGGCACTGCAATTAATAATCTTATAACAAACACACTTACATGACCCTCTTTTTCCTGTCTAAAACACAGGGAAATAAAGACTCCATAAAGAAAATGTACTAATCCTTTCCTATTGTGACATTCACACAACAATAACCATAGGCAGAATAAAATCCAAATCCATAATGCGTGCTCACATCACAGTAGGACATGGACAAAATCCAACAGCAAAAATTAACTTACTACCATGTCACTGCTTCATTATGCGCTAAAAAATAAAATTTTTAAAGCCATAAAACAAAGCAATAATTTACCCTGTTAAAAACATAAAAACAAACCACCAAACATAAAAAAGTTGATATTTTTGTCTTACGACTCTTTTTCAATGCTGTACTAAAAACTGTAGGAACAGATATTTTAAAATAAGTCCTCCTCAGAGACAGTGGGGAAAACCCACTAAAATGAAGTGTGTGGGGGGGGAGAATGCAGGGAGAAGAAAAAGACAAGAATCCCAGCAGACCACTCAATTCCAAAACATTTGGATAAGCATGAAGCCTCATGGATGACAAGATAAATAACGCGCAACTCAACCCCTCTGTGAGTATTGAAGGTCCTCTTAAATTGAAAAGCTGTAATGGGTTTCAATATCCTTAATTTTTGAGAGAATTCAACAATAAAAGACACAAACAATATAATATTCAGCAATGAGAACTTTCATAACGTGCAGATGTAACAAGTGATGCTGTTTGACTTGTTTAAGTCTAAAGGTCAAGTTGAAATCTAGTACTGAAGATTTCTGTAC
The DNA here is from genome assembly GCA_018697195.1 of Certhia americana. Classification (NCBI taxonomy): domain Eukaryota; kingdom Metazoa; phylum Chordata; class Aves; order Passeriformes; family Certhiidae; genus Certhia; species Certhia americana. The sequence goes on along the minus strand of CM031862.1, from coordinate 25,536,291 downwards.
CAGAAAGACATCAAAGAAAGTCACAGTACTTTTTTTGCAGATTGCCAACTATAGATCATTTCAGCTTGAAATGCAAAGTTAACATAACTCTATATCCTTTCCATTTATGCTCATACTTACCAAGAAATTCTTACGCTTCTCTGTATATTCTTTTTCTCTTATATATAATTGCAGTAATTTAAACAAAGCAAACAAACACCAAACCAAACAAACCTAAAAACCCCAACAGCAACCTTGAAAAAATCTCCTAGTGGATAGATTTGCCATGACATAGAAAGAGTGGATTTGCTCTTTTCTATTTTACAGGATCTTGCTGTAGATTCACCTTCTATGTTTAGAAGTACTTTAAAATGAAATTTGTTTTTATCCATAAATGTGCATTTCTAGACCATGAGCAAAATACATGCCTGTCCTATCAATTCCTTGGGTATCACAGTAAAAGATATTTATATGTCTTCATTAATGAACTTTTGCCTAAAATTTGCCATGTTATCAATGACAAGAACAATAAAATTTATTCCAGTAACAAACTCATCTTTGGTCTACACAGAGTATTGTTTATGTTCAAGAGTTCATTCTTTCCACACCTAAGTCTCTTTTTTACCTCTTCTCTCAGTCCTAAAATATTAGGCATTCATTTTCCCAAAGGAATTCTTTTCAGCTGCTTTTTCCAAAATCATGTTCCTCATGAAAGTGTGGCCTACATTTCTCTCCTAGATATATGCACTTACATTTCTCTGTGCTAAGGTACAGTTAATTCTTTAATTAAATAATTCTTTCCCAGATGGCTGAAGTCATATCTAGGGGATAGTTACAGCCGAAGACATACAGCAGCAGCTCTCCTCCAGCACAGGAAAAATTCTCATGCGAAAAAACTCCCCCCCTGAGTGTAACAGAGCACAAAGAGCTGTTCCAAATTCCACTGATTTCAGCATGAAATGGATTCAGCTCAGGAGACCTAAAGAGAACAACACAATTTCAATTCTCTGGGTATCATAAGGGAAGTGTGGTGGAGGGGGGGGAAGTACTGCTAATGACAGCGTGGGAGTAGAGCAATTGTTTCCACAACTCTCAAATCAAAATGCACTAAATTATGCTTCAGACTGGGAAAAGCCTGAAACTGTAATGCAGAAAAGAGAGGTTTAATTTTATGTATCCAGGTCTTATCAAAACAACAGGAAGAAATTCTAAACATGAAAACTCTAACCACATTTCGGGCCAAAGAATCCCTTAAAAAAAAAATCTAACTGATTACTTTCATGGTGGAAGTGATCTCTTGAGTTTGTTACTATTGTGCTATGAGCTTCTGGCTATGATGTACATGATGTACATTGCTTTGTGTGAAGCTTGACAAATCCTCTAGACTACCTGCACGCAAGTTAATAAACTGGATAGTTTTGGAGCCTAGATATTCATTTTTCCTACAAGTCTTTGGCAGAACCCCTTTGTTTAGTTTGATTCCTTATATAACAAGGTACACTTACAGGTCGGCACAAATGGTGGAATATCAGGTTTAATCAGACTTGCTGTTTCCAAATCTTCTTGGTTGAGTGCTTTAGTCTAGTGCAACCTTCCTCCTTTGCCCCCTCCTTTTCCATTCTGCAGTCTAAGAAACTGTAAAAGCATCCAAGAAATGATAAGACACAGCAACTCTGTTTGCCAACTTTTCTTTCAGAGATGAAATAGCAATTTAAAACAATAACTGAAATTATACTGCAACAAAATGTAATTAGCTACACCTACAGAAAGAACACAACCTCTAAAAATGTTACAGACACAGGAATCTCGTGATTTGAGTATAATAGGGCATGGCTGAGGCAGATCTATACATCTCTCAAACTGATTGATAGCATAGTAAAAGAGATTCCAGCTTTATTTTTCCCAAAACTCTAAAAACCCCCTCCACAAATCACTTCCTAGTGTTCGCACTGTACAAAAATGGGTGCCACATGTACAATCCTATTTGATTACTTCAAAAACCAAACAAGAAAAACAATTCATATATTCTTTTCCTCCTAGAAAAACCAAAAAAACTCCAGGGGTTTTGCTCAGATTAGGTCCACCCCCCTGAATATATCAAATACATCTTAAAGAGTAAACAAGCTCACCCTCCCCACCCCACTACAGGCTTCCCTTTTTAATATTCATCCCATGATAGGTTAACAGTTGGTGTGCTTGTAGATGATTTTCCTGTACTTTAGGGCTTTCATTCTGTTCACAGTTGAAACATCACCCACAGTAACCTCACTGACTGATCAACCTCACTGGCTGAGCAAAGGACAGATCCTACTGGTGCTTGTTTTCCAGTTCCTAGCTATACCTTACTCTGTTAAATGTGGGAGATTCTAACAGGCTCTTGAAATTTCTGTGAAAGACAATGTTTCTACTTCAGAGCTGGTATATCAGTAGGTATGAAAGAGCTAAAAGCCAATTTGCCACATAATGAGAGAAGTATGTTTTCAGAAGAGGCAAAGAAGCCACACATTCCTCCACCCCTCTTCTGGTCAAATACCATCTCCCCAGCATTAGCAAATCAGCCCTTGTGTACCAGCCCATCTGTGAAACAGAGAAAAAGCTACTAATTGTACACAGGTGTTCAAAGAAATCCAGCTGCTGCACTTAATCAATTCCTTGTGGAACTTCACTGGGTTCTAGGATGAGATGTGGCCAATTGCTTTCTGATCAAGACTGAAAATGAAAAGGGCTGCCATGCTTAAGCCCCCCTCTCCAAAGTGACAGCAGTTCTCACTTATTCAGAACAATTCCTGTTAGACACAGGTAACTTAGAAATCGCTAGGAGCATTATGAGGAAAAAAAGGAATTCCTTGTTAGGGCTATTCTTAGAGGTAAGGGTGAAATAGATAAAATATATAACCATCCATTCATAACAAAAAATATTTTCTCCCTCAGTGAGGATGAAAATTGGATTCAATAGCAAAGCAATTTAAAGTGAATTTCCCACTCTGCAAAGTTTATATGGCATGCAGCAGATTATCTTCTGTCTGCAGGTACAACAATTAAATCCACTGAATAAAATTAAGCTATCCAGGGTATGCAGATGAGTTCTGGTGCTATTTCTCCACCAATATATTTAATGAGGAATTGTGTCCAGTGTTGTGAGAACAAAGGCCATTTTTACATTAATTCTTGTCAGCCTTTTTATTTGATAGACTTTTCTTTATCTCACTGGGGATTTGTAGGATTTAGTATAATGAATAAAAGAACTGGATTATTAAGTCTGATATCCAAACCACAGCTATGAGGGCTGAAAAAATTATTTATTCTGTAATATCAAGGAAATTATTTATGTTGTCAATCATAAATATTTTTTTTTGTACATTTAAAATAATTTTTCAATGCAGACAAATAAAGGAGCTAGAATTTAAGAGTAAAAAGAAATTTTGGAAGACTATTTAAATAGTCATGGAAATAACAAGAGACCTTTTCTCTCTTCACATTGAAAATAAAAACTGAAGGAAAACTCAAAAGACAGGGTTTTTTTTTAAAGAAAATCTTTTAAAACACCAGTAAAGAAATAATCTACAAGAACGATCTTTCTTTTTCAAAACTTTCTTTTCTCTTAAGAGAACTAGCTTATGGAACTAGGCATTAATATATGTTAATCCCCCAAAATCCAAGGGAAAAAAAGTCAGCTAAAATATATTTTCAAGGACTGCCATCCTACAATTTGTTTTGATTAGATTTCTAATTTTGATAGTGAGCTACGCTGTGTCAGTGGCGTGAAAGAGTATTTTGGCATTCCAAGGGACCTAAATATTGAGTTTCAAATTAAAATGAAGTATGGGATGTACTGTTCCATATCCCTCCTTTCTCCTCCTAATAGTTGATCTACCTACCTGTCTTATCTGATATAGGTCCTGTTCTGCAAATCCCCCTCTGATTTGAATCTAAAATGGGACACTCAAGGAAAGAATAACAACAGCACAGCACCATGAGCCTTCATTTAACATCTACATTGAAAAAAAGATTTCTACACACAGAGTAATTTGAATTTAAGACTTCACTGAAAAAGGTAATTCCTTGAATTTTAATAAAACATAGCACAATTTGCTTTTAACATACGCTTTACATATAAATTCAGAAATACTGACAGACTACTTTGGAAGCCTGGGAATCACAGTATAAGGTTGTTTTTTTTTTTTTAGTTCTGGCCTTTTCATCACAAAATTCCTAGACTGGATGATTGCAAGATGCAAACAATTGCCTGTTCTCTATTCTCCTGAAGTAAATGAAAGCAAATGATTCAGCAACAAAAGGAAGGAGAAATGTGTCATTCTTGCTGTTATGAAACATACAGCTACTCATTCATTTTTGCATAAAGCCCTGTTTGTGGTGATGAATTTTGGCTCCACTTATGGAAAACTGCAGGAGATGTGGCTGGTTACAACTCTGCAACACCTGGAACCTCAGTGTGGGGCTGGTAAAGGACAAAGCCCTTCTAGGAAGCAGCAAAGAGCCAGTTTAGTGGACAGGGATAACTCTGAAGGGATTAATCACTCAGAAGGGCAGAGCAATCCTCAAGGCAGCAGGATACACGCACAAAGAGCATCTACAATTCCTTCCATGTAGAACCATGCTCCGAGGCCTCTGAATGCTCATCATCTTCATAAAAAACATCCACACTTCTTGCTAAATACAGTAGGAAGACTCCCTCTTGGGAAGATAATGGAGACTACTTCAGAAACCTGAGCAAAAACACAGTAAGTATGTAAAATTATTTTGCTCTGCTGCTGCTTGGGCACAAAGCTGACAACTGAAGTATAAGTGATACAAAGTTCCATTTTGAAGAATGACATAAAAATACTTTCTTTGCCCAAGAATTAGCAGCTTTTCAGCAAGGTAGCTCTGTTCTCACAGGAGGTTCTCAGGGGATTCCTTTATAGCTCCTCTTTTTAGAGGGATACGCTTTCCTACTCTGTAGCCCAGGTGACATGGGTGATGGAATCAAACAAGCACAACAGAGAACTTTCTACCTAGAATGTTTTTATACTCTATATAAACTCTTGGCAGGCAATCCCTGAAACAGGCAGTAATTTCTAGAAGAGAAAGGGGTGCAGTGCTGGCTAAGTGTTTGACAATGACTAAACAAGACAAGTGTGCCTGGAATTACTTAATATGATGGATTCTGGTATCCAGGGAGCAATGAAACAAGCTAGCACTATTTAACATTTCTCTCAATATTTTTAAACTTTTTTTTTTTTTTTTAAATTATGTTTATTTACAACTTACAGATAAATTAGACTCAACCACACAAAACTTATACAGAAATATTAAAAGGTCATTTGCTTGAAATGAATTAAATTCCTACAATTTAATGTCAATATCTGCCATTCATCCAATGTCAAACTAATACAGTGATCTGTAGGGGATCTTTGTTTCCCCAATGAGCAGGCACTAATTAAATTACTTCAACTACATTCACACTGTAAATGCTCAACTTTAAGAGCTACAGCCAATTCTCTTAGGATTAGTCGGGCAGACTCCCCCTGGAAAAACCTGAAATCTCATGGTAATTATGTAGTTTCCTTTCTTCTGCTTGCATTAAAAAAATGCTATCAGACTTCAAAGGTCATGTGCCACTTCATCACATTTTTAGCTGGTGACAAGGTCCATCATTAAAGAATTGACAGAGAAACTCCTAAGGTATTCTAATCTGTTTCCAGGATTATATCTGCTCATGGATTGCCTCACTTTGTAGTGTGACACTTTTCCTTTCTTACATGGCCCTTGGCTGAGCTGAATACAATTTCAAAGTTATTTCCTTCTTCTTATTCTTGTAGTTGGACAGAAATACTAATGGATTTCAGCTGTCTTTTAAATTTATATTGATGAGTAAAATAGAACTTAAAAAAAAACCCCCAGCAAAAAACCAAAAAACCCCAACCCCAAAGTGAGCAAAAGTGAAATATGAAGGCTTCTAGCCTTTATTTGGACCTCTGAAGCACTTTGCTATGAAAATTGGAAATTGCACCTTTTGTGCATCTGGTCCAGAGTTCTCTTTCAGTTCTCTCACCAGTTATAGATAAGAAAACAATGAACAAACCTGGAAAGAGTGAAGGCTTAAAGGACTCTGCACAGGAATTGGTAAAGATTCCTTTACAACTTTTGGATACCCTTTTGAGCCTGCAAAATAGGTTCAGCAAATGGCAAAGCCATTTCCATAGTTTGGAAAACACTTAGTGGAGAAAACTCCTGGACTACTACATCATGATTTCAACTCTGAATCAATGCACCTATGAAGTTCTATACATCTGTTAATAAGTACAAGCTTGAGGGAGAAGAGATAAACTGCCCAGTGTCTAAAAAATCCCCACATGAATTCTGCCTGGCTAACCAAAAAAAAACCCACCTGTAAAATTTTTGAAATGCCAATTCTACTCATATTGCCCTTATTTTTAGAAAGTAAGCTTAATCTAAATAAAAACTAAGCCAGAGCTACATAGAATGCAGTGTTTCAAAGAAATTCATCCCACTGCACTTTTCCCAATGACATTTTAAATTTTTTTCAAAACTATTTGTCAAATTCGAGATTCTTCCCTTTAGAGAAAAAAAAACCCCATAGATTTTTAACACTCAGTATTTTACATTCTGAATAAATATTTTATATTTATGTAAAATAATGTCAATGAGATATTTTTTTATAATTATTCTGTATAAAAATGCATTTCTTTGGCAAACTATACAACTTCCAATATGTCAGAGGCTGCAGAGAAAATGTAGCAGACATTATTTAATTAGTTGCATTCAAATAAAGCTTTGCAGAGCAAATATGAAAATATGGAACTGCTTAGTCCTTCTTTACTTTCCAGAGGAACTGTAAAAGATATAGAGTATCATTACTACTTCTTATGAAAAGTAGAAAACTAAACACTATCAAGACCTTTGCAATACAGAAGGTAAAACAAAACCTTTTACCATATATCCATAAAATTTAGCAGCAGACAGAAGAAAAATTTATTACTTTGCTCAAGTACTCCCGGATTCAACGGTATTTTTTACCTATTTTTAATATTCTCCTTGGTTAATTCTTACTTATGGTCATTCTTACTTATAGCATTTATTTAACCCTAATTCTTGTATATTTTTAATAAAATAAATATCCCTAGCTTGACAATAATACTGCCTATAGGAGCCAAATGTAGCACTGAAGTTACTTTGGAATATATTGCCTGATCTGCAGCTGTTGAAGTTAATAGCAAGATTCCCACTGGATTTTCACAGAGAAAGGATTTTATTCCCAGGTTCCTGGCAGGTCATCAAACTGCTTGAATTAACAGGCCTATTCTCCTAGGGGAACTCACTGGGGGTTTGGAGCTCATTTTGTGAGCTGCATGCGTGCAATTGCTCTTTGGCTAATACAAGCTGGCCACTCAAACTCCACAAGCAAACTTGAACAGTGTGCAATTCCACCTGCATCCAAAAACAGCTTCTGTCATCACATATGCAGAAAGGCTCTGTTATAACACTATGATAATTATTTGCAACCAATGTGGAAAATTACTCCATCTAAATGCAGAAAATATTAAATACAAGTTTATGTCTCTCAAAAGTTGGGCTTATTCACTTGTTTTCACTTAAATCAAAAAGATGCCAGTATTTTCATTCTCTCTGATCAGTACAGTGTTTTCCAGTGCAATTCCTACCACTAAATGGCTCTTTTTTCAAGGAGATACTCATTCATCTCAACATAAATACTGTAGATCACCTTTGCATCACATCACTGAATATATATGCATAACACAGAGGTGCTAACAGAAAAGCCACAGCCTTTCCCTCCCTTTCCCCACAAATCCACAGTGGAATTCATAATCCAGCTTCTACCACACATGTAAATCATTTCACCTTCAAAGCAGTTTAACCTATTGTTGGCAACACATCTCTTCCAGAGATTTCACCTCTGTGGGTATTTACAGAAAAATAACTATTTTCTTCGATTCTGAAGGTAGAACACCAATATTAGAGAAGTGCACAAAAAAATAGAAGACATGTAAGGCTACCCATGCTTAGGTAGTGTTTGCAGTTGTCATTGTATGCTCCTCCTCATCACTACTTGTTGGATGTGCACGTGGAAGGGTTGCTGGGACAGCTGAGGAGAAGCAGGATTATTCTTCTTAGTAAGACCTGTACCGTTTCAACAATGTTTCTTGTGTGACAACTGGAGAAGGTGAAAAGGCAGGTTTCAATCTAATTCTAACCCTGCCAAAACAAGGTGCTAACATAAGGAATGTGACCTTTATTCAATTACAGCAGTTATATGTTATATATTTGCACAATATACTAAAATGCCAAATACCACGGTCACCCACTTCGTAGACATGCTCCTGGAAAGACTAGAACACTACTGTACCTCATTCCTCATGTCATTGTGGAAGAAAATAGATGAAAAAAAAGTCAAAAAGATTACAGGATTTTTTAGTAAATATTTTACATATTTTTTGTATTAATAAATCATAAGATCATAATATCTTGAAAGGTGTGTCACCTTATACTTCCAGGTGGGTTAGAGCAAAATTGTTGTTCTTTGATCAGCAATGTCTCTGCTCTTCATATAAATCTCTAATTTATATAAGGTCTTTTTCAGTAGATGTCAAAGGAGTTTAAGGCAGTAAAATATCTCTTTAAAAAATAACATAAAAAATCAACTTTTTAATTGCAGCCTCACCAAGGGTAACTGTTCTTCTTTCCACAGAAAGAGGATTCCTCTTTCTTAGGAATGCTGTTTAACACCAGTCATACTACCTATAGCTCTCTGACATGCGTTCAGCTAAGTAATTTTATTTACAAACGTTACCAAACTGTTCCACAGCTGAGAGTTGATTTAAGATCAGATCTTGAAATGAAGGTGGTTTACATCTGCTCATCCAGGGTCCTGAGGTGAAGAAACTGATTCTATGGTCAGAATTAGTTTAAGTAATGAGGTGTTTATAAAAGAGCAACTGAACTAATATTGTTTGGGCCCATTTCCTCCCAGCTTTGTCTGTCTCTCTTTTTCCCCCCCTGCATAACTGACTTGCTGGTGCTCCTTTGCCTGTTACTTGCCCACACACATGATAATTCCAGTATTTGTGCCATATGCAGCTTTAACTCTCTCTGTACAAAATCAAGTTATGAGGACTGAAAAAGTTCCTCCTTTGCTATTCACATCTGACACTGAGGAAAAAAAAAGAAAAAAAAAAAAAAAGTACCCAACCAAAAAAACCCCAGACTTTGTTTTCGATGGAAGAGGAGGATCTGAGTTTACAGAGTGCTGGAGACAGCAGTTGCCAGTGCATATGGTTACAAGTCAGAGCAGATCCTACTGCAGCATGGTTCTGGGTGACAGCAAACACTTCTGCCAGTGCAGGGCAGAGCCCCAGGGAGACAGGACACATTGAGGCACCACATCTTGGGTGCTACTTCTGCTAAAGCACAGGAATTTAAAGTTTATTTGAATGTGGCAACTACCAATACCAAATATACACACACTTTGATGGTAACGCCTATGTTATTTTATTTTTTCTCAGCCTGTCAATAAATCATCTTTAAGGTAGATGTAACACTGCAAATCAGAGACATGGCTGAGTATTATGTAAATAGAGCTGAATGATCTTTAACTTGCTTTAGTTCCTGAATTAAACAATGCAGGTGTTTGAAACCAAAGCTGTGAAACTCTTCATGGCCTGAAGGCAAAAAAAATAAGTAAGCTCGTTTCTGATGCCACAATTATCTGTACAGAGCTTAGTTTAAAGCTTGTTTAATTCTATCTACTTCAGTAGGGTCGAGTTCAGCTTCTTCCAGGCAGATGGCAACCAGCTCCCCCGCCCCATAGGAGATTTGTACATAAATCTCACACACCAGGGAGCATTTATGAGATAAAGGTTTTTATCTTATAAAGAAAAAGGCATGTTTATCAAATAATCTGTTGCAATAGCTGTGTTTAAGAACAGTAAGAAACAGATATAGGCATTATGAAATGAAGATGAAAACCATTATTCCCATGGACAATATGGGGGAAAACACAACAAACGCTGTACAAGGTATAATAAAATAGACATAATATTAGCTTAACATTCTCTCTTTGAAAAAGTTGATGACTTTTATAAATATTATAAAATATTATAATGGGTAGGGATTAAAAAAAAACAAAACAGACCTCAAGGAGGTTACCAGTGGTTACCAAAGGATGATATGAAATTGATATTTTACATATTGATATTTTACATTAACTAACATGAAGTAGGAATGCATTAATGACAGCCATTATTGACATAAAATGTGTCATTTTAAAAACAAATGTGGATTACAATCTTACAAAGATAGTCTGATTGGCTTTTGGAAGAGGAAAAGAAATGGGATTAATAGGAAGGGACTAATTTCTGTTATTATATGGGAAACTCATCATTTGGGGATGATGGGGAGGAAAAGCTCACATGCTAATTGATAAAGAGTCAAACACAAGTTTGAAAAAAGAAGAGATTAAGAAGTTGAGAAAGTCTACAGCATCAGTCAAAGTGCACCTGTGATATTGCATGAAGTGCATGTTCGAGAGACAAGAATTTATATCAGGGAACAGAAGAGCTTAACCTACTTTGTATCGTAAACATAAAACGACAGAGGAGATGGAACTTCTGCCTGTAAATAAATCAGATGGGTAAACTCTGGGGGAGGCAGAACTGGGGAGAGCACTATTTTATGGTTATTGCCAACCTAATGCAGAAACAAAGGATGTGGTAAAAACATCATCATGTTCAGTTTGGTGTTTAAGAAAAAGGCATCATTAAACTGCCACCAAAGACTCTCCAGTGTCTCCAGTGACTCCGTTTTTTCCCTTGCATCAAGCAAAGGAAAAAAATTTTAGGTTTTTAAAAAAATTTTTAAATGTCATTCAATATTCTTAATTAGTGAGTTAAATATTTCACTAATTAATTAATTAAAATTAATTAAACAGCATTAAAATTAATAAATTTTATTTGTTTAAAAATAAAATTTAATTATTACTAATTAGTTAATCCTGCATGTACAACTTAGCTATCACTCTTCGAAGATATCTAGTAAATATTAATACTCCCATAAAGCTGCCCAGCCTATAATTCTCATACAGAAAAGCTATATGGAACATTTCTAACTTCAAGAGGGTATGAGAAGAGGGTTTATGGACATTAATGTTTTGAGTACTAGCTAAATTTATTTTCAGGTTACTGAAAGCACAGCCCAGAAAAGTCACAACAATATCATCCTTATATAAATCATAGTTTACTGTTACATACACAATGAAATTTTACTGTTCTTTATCACAAATAAAATGATCAGGCAATAGAGATTTCAACAGGCAAGAAATCTCAATAAACGTTTTCTTTCCTTATTTTCTTGTCAAAACAAAGAGACAATTAAAAGGCATGTTCATAATGTTTCAAATACTCTGGTTGCCTCTGAATTGATTCATCTGGTGTTTATGCAACAAGAACTAAAAAAAAAAAATCTGATAAAACCCAAATCCAAACAATCACCCCTCTCAGCTATACCCAAATGTTTTAGTTCTAGGCATATATTGATAACACTGATCCAACAATTTTCTGGCAGATGACAAAGTATAAAAACCATGTTGACACCATGTGCAGCTTTTTTAATGGAATAAACCATTATATCTGATGCAATAATTTTTTTAAATAAGAGATTAAAGGTTATTCTGCTATTCTGCTATATGATACTGTTTTGATGGTAGCTGGGGCACTAGTTAATCATTAGTTATAAAGAGATCAAAAAATGTTTTTATGTAAGCCATGCAGATAATCCCAAAATTTCAGTGATAGTTAAAGGTAGTTTTATATAGTTTATCCATAAGAAATCAAAATAACTAAAGGAAGAATGAAGGTAATTAATTCTATTAAGCTGTATTAAATTCAGGTTCTGAGGGAAGGTGTAAACAAGCTGCTTCAAATTATTGTATTTTTACATTTCTATGTTTGTCCACCCTACAACTCTATTTCATCTTAGATATAGAATTCGAATCATTAAGACCTTGTATAAAAAACAGTCAAATCCCTCAACATCTATAGTAGCCTACAGGAGAAACAGAGAAAAATTCAGTTCCTTTCAACAAAAATATTTGACCTCTACACTCTGTCATGAAAGGGCTGATTTAGAGACTGACATAATTTGAAAAGACCAACCTCATTTAAATGATAGTATATTTTCCTTTCAAGAACTGGTGTTGGCCTACTACTGCTTACATTTAGCTGTTGATGTCATTTTGTTGCAGGGCAAATTACAATTTGCTAACCTCTAATAACCAACACAAAAACTGCATGATTGGAAAAAATGTAAAACTGTGTTTAAATTGTTTTCAGTGATGGAAGATGGAAGTAGTTATGCTTTCATTTTTTTTTTCTCCTTCCCACTCCTAACCAGAACTCCTCTGCTCTTTCCTGCCAATCGGTAAATCAGGAAATATGTCAGAACTACAAAACGTCACAGGATTGCAACGTTTTTCCTGCTACCTGGTAATAAACTTATATTGATCTATGGAACTTAACCAGCCTTCAGCCCCAAAAGAAATTGGACCTGACCATAATATTTAATGAACAGATATTTATTAGGATACTCAGTTCTAAAGGTAAAGGTAAAGGTAATTATTCTGAGACCAATTCACTACTACTTCTTGTCTTGACTGGCATGCTAAGTGTCGGAGTCTGGAATTATGAGAAATATTTCTTTGCGTGTTTAAGAGATTTTAAGATCTCTGACAAACAGTGGTTTTAACCTTTGTTCATGGAAAAAGGGCTTTTAAGTTCTGGAATGAAGCAGAGTTTTTAGGAGTGTGTATTAGATGGTAGAATAGTGTGTAGCTTTATCACAGGGTGAGAATTTTAGTATATGGGGTTTTTAGGATGGTAAGCAGGTGAAGGCAAGATGGAGGAAGCACATGGCTTTTGGGTTTCTTTCTTCTTCCTTATCTGCCTCCATCTTCTGCAGTGAGGTGGCACATTATAGTTGGCTTAGAATAGAGTCTAACCTTCTAACAAAGACAATAGTTATTGGAGAAGTATTATAAATCCTGATTACGTAGATTGTAGAATAAATATCCACTCCACCCTGTGGGTGGGAGCATTCACTGTTCTTCTGAGTTTTTTGCCTTGAACTGACCTTCAAGAAAGAGTTCTGCAGGGCAGGAACAGAATGTAATGATAAGAAATAATAAATAATGAAGAAAACAATAAGAAGAGAAAAGCCTCATGACCAGTTCTTTCAAGATCTCTGGCTCAGGAAAACAAAATTGTACATTCTCAGGTCAGTGGTAAACAGGCGATCAGCAGAGACAAACACAAAAATAATTTTTTATAATCCTGAGAGCTAAGCCTCTGAGGAAAACCACCAACTGCCTCTGACCTCACCAGGGCACACCAAACCTGGGCAGGTGTTTTTGGACCCTGTGTTGCTGCTGCTCTCAGGGCTGGTGCTTTGTTGTGGCCGTTTGTTGTTCCATGTGCCATGGAAAGAGAGGAAAGGAGTTCCATTGAGTTCCATTTCCTCAGCATTTCCTTCCATTTCCTGAGCAATGCTCAGCCTGATGGTGGGGCGTGACCCAGGCTCTCAGGTTTTACTCTACAACAGAACTAATCCCATTCACCTCTCCCAAAAAATCAGAGCAGCTACTGCAGAAACATTTGTGTCTCCAACCTTCCCAGACTGTCCTGACAGAACCTGGATTTTCAGAACCTGACTGCCAGGTTAGTTGACACAGTTAAATTTATATCCCCGCATTTCAAAAGTATTTTTATTTTTAGTAGATTGGCATTTTTTAATCTCTGCTAGTGGATTTTGAAACACAATGTCTCATTTGAATATATTAGCATATCACTACCACAAGGTCATTTCAGAATGCAGGAGAAGAAAGCAGTTTTACATGCTGTTATTTTCCAAGAAAACTGGGAGAAGCAAGAGAGTAAATGGCCTACTATTTTGTTAAAAAAAAACTCCACAAACAAAACCACAAAAGAAACCCCAAAGCAAAAAAAAAAAAAACCCAACCCAAAACCCAGAAACAATTCAAACAATTCATTTAACAGTCATTTGATACACCCGTGTCTTGGACAGCTCTGGTCTAAACTGTTCTGGATCCTTTTGCTTTTATGGATATTAAAAACACACAATATTTTTTTTTTCACATGTAAACATCACAAAAGTTCTATGATGACAAATACAACAAAATTAAAATGACTCACAGTATTTTACTCATTGTTGCTAAGCAACTCTATATTTGTAGACCATTACATTTCTGGTCAGTATGAGTAGCAGAGCAATCCAAAACAAAAGGAGCAGCCTGTTCAGTACCTCTGCTTAGCTGAGAGTGCAGCACCGTCACTGGACTGGCCTTGCTTTGGCAATCACTGCACTCAGGAATAATCTTGTAACCAACAGCAGTACCATGACAGAGTTAATTACAGTCTCCTGTCTTTCCCAATTCAAAAGCAGTCTACCAGAGATGAGCAATCCAAGAAAGATGGGGTTTTTTTTCATTAAAATATCCAATTAAATACTTATCTGCAATAAATCGGCAGATTTGAAAATTTAAAAAATTATACACGGCATATAATTGTACTGTAAAATCCAAAACAGAAACTCATGATGGTATTTTATATTACAGCTATCCAATAAATTTCAGAAATTCAGTGTAAAGGCTAAAAATTAGAGGCATCATGGCATTAATTTTGAATTTGTTATGTTTGTCAGGGAAACACCAACTTCAAAATTTGCCAAGAAATTTGGTTTTGATCTTGCTTGCTCTCATTGTGCATCTAGATCCATGGCTATAGTTTGGATCCATCCATCCAAAATATGTTTGAGATTACACAAACCTGAACAGGAAATGGATCAGTAGAAAATAGAAAGGTCATCATCAAATTATAATTCCTTTTGATGTTATCAAATTCCTTCATCTTTCATTTGCTTTCATTATTCATCAAAGAGACTTAAAAAATTACTCCTCCCTTTTTGATCAGTACAGCAATCAGAAAGTCCACAAGTTAATATTTTCCTCTAATATATTGAGAAATTAAGGTGAAAATTAATTTAGGAAGCATAAGGGTTTTTCTTAAATTATAGGATCTTTCCGAGGGTATTTACACTGCTACTTGAACTCTTGAATTTTCAAACTGATAGAGTGAGCAAAAAAGCTTCTCTTTGCACTTTATAAGGCATTCATGTATCCAATTAAGATGCAGCAAAGGCTACAGAAGTTTGTGAAAGCAAACGAGGAAATGATTTGAGGATTCAAATAAGATTTTCTTTCACTTTTTGGTTGTGGTGGGAAAATAGCATAAGCATGGCTCTTTAGGGATGTCGAGGTTTCAGTTTGAAACTGGACAGAAACACTAATTATGTCTAGTGGTTTAGATTTGTCAATTTATTTCCCAGCCAATGCACCAATAAATGTCGTGGGTTTTAATTTTTTGCTGTGAGATAGGATTAGGAGAAAAGCAAAGCAGGCTTAAACTTGAAAGGGTATAAAGAAAATTTTATTAACAGAACCAAAAGGAAAATAAAAAGAAAGTCAGAATAAACCTTCAGGACACATCTTTTCTCCCTCCTCACACTTCTTTCTTTTCTACTGACAATGTAAAGAGACAAAACTTGGGACTTTTAGTCAGTTTGCTACTTCTAAAATAGTTTTCTTCAGTTCACTTAGGGAGAAAAGTTTCTCTTGCCATACTATGGAGACTTCTCTGCAAGAAAAGTTTTTCTCATGGCTTCAATGTTACAGCAAATCAGCCACCCAGGAGAAAGAAAAAACTCTGTTCGCAGTTTGAAAGTTCTTCCCATGTCTCACAGGCGCTTTCAAGGGCCATTTCAATTTATTGGGGTGCTATTTTAAGGATGAGCTGTTCTAGCATAAAGCAAAAATTCTCTTTGCCATCTATGGGACTAGAGGTTTTCTACTACTATCTCTAGGGCAGGGTTCCTCATTTCTGTTTAAGTTTCTCATTGGATCCACATAGCATCTATTTGCTTCAACTCCTAGTGCCTCGGCTCACAGCTGTGCTAGCCCCCAGTGCTTTCCATGAGTCACAAGGAAACAAAAAGTCTGATATATTGAATATATCTTCACCATAGCTCAAAGCATCTCTTCAGTCCCCTTCATCTAGTATTAGCTCTTTCTTTACTGACCTCAGAGTCGTATGTTATCGTTTCTATGTGTTCACCTTTTTTTCCTTTTTCTAATGCAGGAGAGAATTTGTGTTCATAGAGTCATTTGTTCTTAAGCTTTACAATTTATTGAAACAATTTTTATAGAGTCTTGCAATGCTGAAAGGTTGATCTAAACTCTGCATAGGGAACATGGCTCGCTGAGCGTCTCTGCTGGCCACGTGGTCCCCACTAGCTCCACATGAGCTGTGCCTGCCTCACTCTGCTGGGATGTTGGAAACAGGAAAAGCTGCCGGTGATGCTTTTGTCCTTCTGTCTGTAGCAAAGCTGTCTCAAAACAGCTGAGCAAATGTAGTTCATTGCCAGCTATGCCAAGGTGGCCATGGCTGCCTGGTACCACCCTGGTCCCTCTGATCCTGGCCACGTGGCTGCTCCCGGTCTGCAATGGCAGCAGCTGCAGGGCTGTTCCTGGCCCCAGGGCCACTCTCCCTTAAGCTGTTCCGGGTGCCAACACAGGCTGGCAAGGCCTGGCAGGCTCTGCTGGGAAAGGGTCTGGCCCTGCTGGCAAGGAGCCCCAGCTGCCCGCTGGGACAGGGCTCGGCAGCTCCCCGGTGAGGGGCTCGGCAGCTGCCTGCTGGGACAGGGCTCGGCAGCTCCCTGGTGAGGGGCTCGGCAGCTCCCTGGTGAGGGGTTTGTCAGCTCCCTGGTGAGGGGCTAGGCAGCTCCCTGGTGAGGGGTTTGTCAGCTCCCTGGTGAGGGGCTCGGCAGCTCCCTGGTGAGGGGTTTGGCAGCTCCCCGGTGAGGGAAGGGGCTCAGCAGCCCACTCACCACCCTCTGGGACAGAGATCTCGGCCAGGCCATGGGGGCTGGCCCAGACCCGACCACACGGGCTGAGCCAAGGCCAGCCCGGACCCACCTACAACCTCCTCCATGGCTGGAAGGCAAGAGAGTTATTCCTGGGGTTTTGTTTTAAATTGTGTGTTCATGACGGTGTATTCACTCCTTTCACTGGTCTAATCATCTGTAAATATTACAAAATTGTCCAATGAGGCCAAACACGACAAGGGGAAAAGAAACACCTGTGTAAGCTGACCATTTAATGCGCAAAGCCTAATATTCCAGTTTTTTTAAGCTGTTTCTTATTCCTCCAGCAGTTGTGCCCTGCTCCTTTTGACAATGAGAAGAGTTGTTTTCCTGAATTCTGTCCACACAGATGTCCTCTAAAGTGTGCTAGGTGCACGGGATTATTCTCTCTCCTTGCTCGGCTGCTCGTGCTCCTGCTCACTCAGCCCGAGTGCTCACTGCCCAGCTTTGCTACCTGTCCTTGCCCCTGTCCCACCTGCTGCCCAGCAGAACTTCCATGGCCTTTTCCACAGGGCTGCTCCCTGGCCAGTGCCCAGCCAGCCGTGCTCCCAGGGGCTCCTCCTTGCTGGGCCAGGACTTTGCCCACAGCCCTGCTGAGCTGCACATGGTTCCCATCACACCATAGTGTGACCATGGTTTCAATCAGACCATAGTGTGACCATGGTTTCAATCAGACCATAGTCTGACCATGGTTTCAATCAGACCATAGTCTGACCATGGTTCCCATCAGACCACATCTCGGAGCTGTGTGGGTGTGAGGAGCAGCCCTGCTCTGGAGCAGATGAGCTGCTCCTCCAGGGGTGTGTCAGCTGCACACCTGCTGATCCAGCTCCCCACCACCTCAGCTACACTTCTGCCTAAAAACTTATGCAGGATGGGGGCCAGGGCACACCTCTGTGCTGCTGCTTGTCTTACTGGTACAACCAGCACAACCCCCTCCTCTGGGTTTAAGCAGACAAATCCTTCCCTTACTCATCTGCTTGTCTAACCATCCAGACTGCAACATCCCAACCAGGAGAGAAGGATGTGTGACTGAATAAAAAATCCCAGCAGCATTTTTTTAAAGCTGGTAGCTTGGCCATCTGAGAACAGAGAAACACTACAGGTTCACAATTATTAATGATTTCTTTTCCCTTTTCATGTTCCTTTACTTCTACCTGCTCTAAATAATTTTGTGCTCATGTATACAGTAATTATTTTTCTCTCACAAGAAAGAAAAATTAACATCTAAATTACTTCAAAAAGCTAATAACCAGTAAAGCTGTTTGAGCTACTTTGACTGAAGCAAATTAGCAGAAACAAAACACCATAAGATATCAATTGGACTTGTTTTTAAAGAAGAGTATTTAATTGAACCAGCTTGAATATATGAAGACTATCTTTTATCTGACAGTGTGCATGACTCTAATCTATTGATATTTAGAAAAAACCTTCTCTTGTTACTATTTTTGTAATGAAGGGAATTATCTCAGCAAAGTATAGCCAGTTATCATCTTATATTCCAGACCCAAAAAGAGGTTACTTAAAAAACCTTTAATTAAGAAAAGGAAGGCGATTCACAAAGATTTTAATAGTCATTTTCATATCAGCAACTTTCAGTTAGCAAAAGGGAATTTCTTTGTCAAAAGCTAACAGAATCCACAAGTCCAGAAGCGAAGTGTTGGTAGCAATATTTCAGCAGGGAATTACTGACAATGTTACATAAAATTTTCTCAAGGGAAATGTAAACTCATGCTACATTATTTTAAAGTAAGTTTTAATGTTTTCTTTAGAACTTGAATTTAAGAGTTTAAGTATGGAACATTTACGTCATTACCAACCTATGCAGTTGTTACTATAATTAAATACAAAGAACAAAAAAACCCAACCACACAGGGTGTTGCAATTGATTTAACATATTTTAGCAAGATTTTCAATGACACCAAGCAGTGTGGTGCAGCTGATACACTGGAGAGAAGGGATGCCTTCCACAGGGACCTTGAAATGCTTTAGTGGTCTGGCCACACAAACCTCATGAAGTTCAAGGCAAGACAAGATCCTGCATCCTGGGTCAGGGCAATCCCAACACAAACATAGGCTGGGTGGGATTGCAAAAGAGAGAATGGATTGAGAGCACCCTTGGGAGGATGACTTGAAGGTGTTGGTTGACAAGAAGTTCAGCATGACCTAGCTGTGTGTGCTTGCAGCCCACAAAGCAAATCATGTCCTGGGCTGCACTGAAAGCAGAGTATCATTTAATTTTTTAAATTTTTTTTTGCTTTTTTTTTTTTTTTTTTTTTTTTAAGTAAAAATAGAAGGGAAAACTACATAATCAGAACTTGGAATTACAATAATTTTTAGTAATTGGAAAATGTGAACAGAAATTTAAATATTTAGCAAGCAAACATTTCTGTGAGCACAGCCTTAATACCAGAGAGTTTCAAGTCATCTGAAAATGTGCAGTTGAAGTGCAGTGGAAATCATAAAATGGACCTCTGCTCTCATCTCTCTATATCTATATCTATATCTATATCTATATCTATATCTATATCTAT